>OY829915.1:18068984-18272122 GCA_963691935.1 Nephrotoma guestfalica
TCTTTTCGAAGTTGATGCGTAACATGGAAATTTGACACACAACCCACTATTTGAATAAAAATTTATTGAAAATTATTAACGAAATCTGTGATTGAATTTAAATTATTAATTTGAGCTTTTATTTAGTTAACACCTAGATTGTCCTCTTGCTGGCAAATACGTCCCAAAAGAGCGTCATACTCATTGGGTACCACGTACATTTTTTCTACCGGACGTCGATCTTTGTATTTTACCTCAACATTTACTTTACCATCAGGAATCGCAATGTTTTTTTTGTAGGATTCGAATTGATTTCGTGGAATTAAAGTAAATCCTACACCGGAGTCTACTTCAAACTTTTGAGGCCGTCCATTTATTTGCACTGTTATGAAATGTTTACCAACATCACCTTTGTCAGTGTAATGCTGATTATTGTGAATATCTGCTTTATTCCATAGGTCTGGTGGATCACGTCGAGGATTTTTATTAATTGAATTGTTATTTGATGACTTCATTAAAGTTTTTATGCAAACTTGTTGCATATGGCCTTTCTTACTACATCCATTGCATTTGATGGTTTTGATGATGAAAGCATTGATGGTTTTGATGATGAACGATTTCTTGATCGATTCCTACGATGATTTGAACCTGTGGGCCTGGAGTGAATTCGGTTGACATAATTTATGCTGCTACGTTGTTTTGAATTGAGTTCTCGACTGTCAATTTTAGAAGCTTCCAAAGATAACGCTTTTTCCACAATCTTTTCAAAATCTAACTCCTCAGATTGAAGGAGTTGTTCACGTATCGTGTTATCTTTAATGCCTCGAATGAAGTGTGTTCGAAGCAAAATATTTGAAATGTCAGCCTTGCATCCACATGTTGACACAAATGAACATTCAGTTATATCCCGCCGGAGTAATGCAACATAACTAGCCACTGTTTGCTCTTCGCTTTGATATATTGAAAGGAAATGATGTTGGATTACCAACATGTTTCGGCACAAATGTGTTCCTAGTTGTTCCACTAAATCGTCGTATGAGAACTCTGAAATACTCCTGGGGGCAATCAATGGTACAAGCAATTGGAAGTGTGAAGCTCCAATGGAATTCACAAGCATTTGATGGCATAGTGTTTTATTATTCGAATACCACCGTTAATTTTGAGAATATTTTCTATTAAAGAGTGCTCAGAACCACCCAGGCCAATTATTATATTTGGGAGAATTGGAGTTCTGGGTGGTGTCCGTTGCCAATATTTCAATTCGCACCATTCAACAAAAATTTCCGTTCGTTTTAATTTCGGCCAGAAATTATTTGAATACCGCTGTTATCTTCGTGATACTTTTCTATTAGAGGATGCTCGGAACCACTTAGTTCAATAACTATTTTTGGTGGAAATGGAGATCTGGGTGATTTTTCTGTTGCCAATATTTCAATTCGTACCATTGAACAAAAATTTCCGTAAATTTCGGTAGAAATCAATCGGATACCGCTGTAAACTTTGGAGTGCTTTTCTATTAGACAATGCTTAGAACCACCCAAGCCAAAGACTATTTTTGGGGAAATTGGGGTGGTTCCCGTTGCCATATTTCAATTTGTACCATTGAACAAAAATTACCGGTCGTTTTAAATGGGTAGAAATTATTTGAATACCTCTGTTATCTTTGTGATACTTTTCTATTAGAGGGTGCTCGGAATCACTTAGCCCAATAACTATTTTTAGTGGAAATGGAGATCTGGGTGATTTTTCCGTTGCCAATATTATAATTCGAATACCATTTAACCTTGTTTAGGACAGTCAAATTTGCCACGGACTACAATAAATCTAACGAAATATTTACTGTGGTTTGAGTGATGAAAGTTTTCCGAAGACTTTTACCATCTACCTATTGCGCAGTATCATTACGATGACGCCAAGATTCAACAGCAAAACATGTGGCATACCGATGGTTGTTCAATAACCGCACTGTAATAAACTTTGGCCCGGCGTTTTATCATGTCGATAATTATGCGGTTCATTCATTTGATGAGGGGAGATTTCAACAGAATCGCTATCAGGTATTGAATGCTCACCTATGCCAATATCAAGAAGCCATTCGTTGTATTGCTCCTGGTCCTCGCTGCGCATATATGACTTCAGTGTTAACTCAGTGAAGTGGCTTCAATAGACTGCTCCACTTATTGAAATTTTCGAGCACGTCAGTGCGTGTTCCTCTTGGAACAACTGGAACCGATTTTCGAAAGGCCCCATACTGACAACAAATGCCTATTCACCGAAGGGTTTATTGCTGTTCATCACCTCACGCAAAAGTCGCTCAATGCATCACAATCCGTCTTTGGTAAGTATCGTAAGTTCATTGATGGTGATGAGTGTAGCCGTTAGGAGATCTTCTGCTTTGGAGCCTATACAGGCGCATAGCTGACACTGGTATATCGAGAAATACTACAGGCAGTTTAAATCCACTGTGAACTGATCGGCCACCTTTTAACAACATTTCAGCATTTTCTATTGTGCCAAACGGAAGCACAATTTGTCTGGTGTAGAGAAATATATTTCTTGAACCACCAAGACTTTCGAGATAGAAGTAACGACTGTTAATTTATTGGCCATCTTCTTCCACGATGATTTTTCCAAATACATCAATTTGCTTGTATTTCAGTATCGCAATTCGTTCTTTAACTACATCGCGTTCTTGACCTTCATCGTAAAGCTGAACGTGTGGCACATCTCTGGTTAGGCCTGGTAGCTGAAAAGTAAATTCTGTAAGCACCGTTTCAATGTCGTAAAATTGCTAAATTTTTGGCATCGTCGTCTGAATGAATTCTGTTTAAATCAAGGACCATATCGAGCGAGAACTTTTCCACAAATTTGATGAACTCGATGGATTGCAGAAACAACACATGTAAACGATTGTTTATCGGAGTAACTTTGGCAACTGGAAAATGTCGCCTGAGTAGAGTTCTCATTCTTCATCTTTGTCAAGAAATCTGCGCGACTGATGCTTTAAATGTATCGAGTATTACATCGAGTATTACCTACTAGTTAATGTACATTACAGCTTTCAATGATGTGCTGATTTCCTCGTTGATGTGCGCGTTGTATTTGATAAACAAATACGGATTGTAAGGAATAACATTTCGATTGCCCATCAAATCGTTCCTCAATGTAGCTGAAGCCTCGCTGCTGCGACAACGTTACTTCAGTAGAAGGTTTGGTTACATTCTTATGACCATTTTCCATGCATGCCGCGCGTTTCGATTATGAGCTTAGCAATGGCTTAGCAATAGCTTAGCAAGGGCGATCTTTCAAAGCTGGATGAGAGAATGACGAATCGTTTATATTGATCTATACGCAAGCTCTTCTGGTTTGCTCTTATCTATTTCAATCTGGTGTCTTCAGCCGCGCCTGCCAACTCTCATAATCGGGTTGAAGATATTTTAACGGGTCAATATATTAGAGTTGCTTTGAACTGAAGCAAACAGATGTTTGTGTGTGCCTGATTTGTTTGTGCTCCTTCATATGCTTCACACGCTCATTTTGACTGTCATATTGGTTCTCCGTAATGGAAGAAGAGTGCATAAGTCATTAGATCGAGAAGAGGGCTTCCCCTCTTCTCGATCTAATGAATTCATCTTCACGCGCAAATACTACTGCAACTTCGTTCAACGTTGGAGTGTTGAAACGACGTTGGTCCGACTGTCGTTCGTGATAGAAAACCATGTTGTCAACTGGGACCGCTTTATTTGCAATGGCAGATTTTACATCACTCATTAAGCGATAAGTTTCAACAATTCGGTTGTATTGTCGGAAGCTGCGGTCGATTTCGCCTATAAGGTTCGGTTTAAACATCTTTCATTTGCTGGATAAATTTTTCATAGCTTGAAAAGTTGGTTCTCGCTCACGCCGCTAAAGTGGTCTGCCGTCGTGCATACCCTTGTATTAGCGCGGCTATATTTGTGCTGTTGCCGATAGCGATTTTGTTTCTCAGCTTTCAAACGATGGTTTCTTGCTGCTGAATCTTTATCCATGTTGATGATTTAAGTTTTTTAACTCTATCCTTTCATCTTTCGCTTGACTCAACCATTAAGATATTTTGAAATTGTGTTAAATTTTTTAGAATAATCGTTTCCCCACGTAGTCATGTTAAATCAAATCCATTAACCTTTGTGTCAAGCCACTGCTCTACAAAATCCTTTCACTTAAAATTAAAAAATCCCCTCCACTTAAAAATTTCCAGAAATACATAAAAATTAAACAAATGAAAAGTTTTGCCATATATAAGTTACGACTTCATATCGTCATAAAGCAATAGGAACAAAATCGTTAAGAAGAACAATCAGCCGAAAATTAAATTATAAAATACATTCTTCGTAACTAAAGTATTTTCATGAAAATTCCAAACAAACTTTTCCAAAATGTACTTTTATAATTCATATACATTATAACAAAACAAACACATATTTTAAACAAATAGCGAACAAAAATTTTTTATCATGATTTTTATCAAAATAATACATACATCCATAAAGCTTAATATAGCAACATAAAAATGAAAATTCACAACATAAAATAAACAATCCGAAAAGAAAATTTTTGTTTTTATTGTTTTCCAAAATGAAAAAATTTGTGAACGACGACGAGGAATTTATTCCCAAGCATGGATCATAAAAATTTATGCATTGTATGTACTTCTAAGCTACGAGGTTTTCCATGCCAAAAATTTGCACTGCTTTTATGTTAATGGCGGTTTGGAATATACCAATAAATTTTTTGTGACATTGTTGTAAATCATTATGATAAACCTAACCTCATCAGTCAAGTTTTAGAGTGCAACTTAAACTGTTGAATAATGGTATAGTTCGTTGTCTGGTTGGTTAAGGTTGATAAGCAACGAACTTGTTGGTTTACTGTAATGGTTTTTGCATGATTAATGGCAGTCAGTATCTCTAATAGTTCTCGTAGGTCACACTGCTAGTTCACGTCCATAAAATTAGCAGATCCCACCCGGCAGAACATTACAAGATGTAATGTAAGATGTAATAGGCTAGTTAACTGCTCTTATCAAAAAGTGATTTTATATCATTCTCGCCTATAATAGAGAAAGCTATTCCAATAAAGGCGTTTTTTTGGTAACTCTACCATTAAAAATTTAATTATCGAGGCAATTGTGAATACAAAATTTAATAGTCGATCAGACAATTGCATGTACTATCGCAATTTGATTTATTTATGGAAATTGAAGTTCATCATTACAATGCAATTATTAAATTGCATCTCACGAACAATTTTTTCGGCATAATTTACATTATCTGCTTCCAAATGTATGTATTGTGTTGGTTGAATAAATAATCCTGATCGTTCATTTCAATGTTAGATGCAGCCATTTTCATTCACAATTACGAAAAACGTATTCGTTTACAATAGTGACAATTAAACAATAAATGCAAAGGGTCACTTAGATGTACGAAAAATGTCAGAAAAAAAGTTGCGTTTATATTTAGAGTTAAAATATTTTATTTGTTGATAAAGTGCCATTATAGTCGAAAATGGGTTAAAGTAAAGTAAAGTAGGTGCAAACAATTGCAAATTTAAAGGCTAATTTTAGGCTAATTAAATGCCTCGTTAAATTTGTTTTGGTCCGCTCGTTCTAGAAAAAGTAATTAGACTTTTCGACATCAAAGCAGGACCCAAATCGAAAATCGAACCAGTGTCTGTCTAATTTTGCATCCGCTTGTATTTTTGGGAGCTGAGTTTAGACTTTAGCTATGAAATTTAAGCTTATTTCTTCCAGGAAAAGCTTCATATTCGCATCCATGAGGTAATTTTGTATCGCTAGACGGGGTTTTTAGGCCTAGAGTTTAGTATTTATCTTGATAATTCACTTTAATTTGAATTTTCATTTACAAAGCCCTATGCAGTCCCATCTCTAAAGAAGGATGTGGTAGTTGTGAACACATATTGGCATATGCTGGATTATGATCCGAGATGATTGTGATGGACTAGCCAATACTGTTCTAGTTCATAGTGTCGGGCTCCTACTTGCGGGTTGAATCTAAAGGGTCATTGACTTCTAAGATAAGTGCGCTTGGAGAAATTGGCCTTAATGGTTTTTATAGTATTATCCAAACCTATATTTGAATTGATGAGGAAATAAGATTCACAACAGCAGCGCCTCGGCTCACCTACGGAAACCTTGTTACGACTTTTACTTCCTCTGAATATACAAGTTCGGTTAACTTTGATAAAACAACCACTACACAAAAAGTATCGTGGTGATCACCTCTGGGGACCTCACTAACATATTTAATCGGTAGTAGCGACGGGCAGTGTGTAAAAAGGGCAGGGTCATTGATTGACGTTATCAATGCGAGCTTGTAATCCGCACTTACTGGGAATTCCAGGTTCATGTGAACAGTTTTAGTCCACAATCCCAAACACGAAGGTTGTTTCGAAAAAATCTATACGTCGAACCGCTTCAATCCTCCTTATGTGAACCTCATGATAAGGCGACAACACCTGGCCATCATACTCGAGCAGAAGATGTACGGATGTTGAGTAAAGAGCCTTCGTAACATAAAGATCGTCGAATTCTTTCAACCAACGCTTGATGAAACCGAGCGCAGAGTTTGCATGATTGAAAATACGATCGATGTGATGTCTGAAATTCAATTCCCTGTCAACTGGCTCTGGTAACGGTATCATTGTTAATAGTCACGAGAAATGGGCTGTGCACATTTTCGAGAGTATGGGTGATTGTTTGACGTTTGCCCACGTTCAACACAAGGTTGTTCTTTGCATACCATGCGGTGGTTTCAAATCTGTTTGTAAATCTTCATGCCATCAACGTATATAGACATCGATGAATTTTTAATTAAACATTGAACGTCGTTGATAGATGGAATGAAAAAAATCGGCTCAAGATGGCTGCCCTGAAACACTCCAGATGTGGCTGAGAAATGAGCTGATACTGATGACCTGAACATCACATGATATATACGGTCTTTAAAATAAGAGTCCACCCAATGGAGGTTTTGGGGAGGAAAGCCAAGAGCCCTAAGCTTAAACAAAATAACTTCATGAGATATCCTGTCAAACGTCTTGTTAAAAACGTCAACCTCATTCCCTAAGTTTGTGATGTGAAGTGAATTCAATAAGACCGATTTTCAGAAAACAACGGTTTACAATAAAAGTACAGTGATAATACTTTCGAACAGCTTGGGAATACAAGAAAATTTTGCAATTGGTCGGTAAGTACAAATAGATGGAAAAATTCTAAGCGTCTTTTGGAAAATTGCCGTTAGCGGCTGAGCAAGAATATCACTGCAGTTTTTTTAGGACGATAGATGGTAGACCGTCAGGACTGGATGAAAAATCATCTTTAAGTTTGGAAATCATTTGTACCACGGATTCATAATCGATTTGAATGAAAGTTAAGGTTGTTTGAACACAGTATTTCATGTATGTAAAATAGTCTTCTTCGGTAAAAGCCAGACTGAAAATGTTATCAAAATGATTTGGTATGACTTTAGGATCATTATAGGAGTGATCTTTATACTTCAGAGTGGAAGGGTATACATCGGATTTTTCTCTTCAAATTATTAAAGCGTGGAATCATTATAACTATTTAAATAGTTAGAGTAATCCGAGCCCGATTCAGTTTTCAGAAATCTTTACCAACGTTTGTTTCTACGGTTACGTAACGTTCGTAACTCACTATTATACCAAGGGGGTGATGGTGATACAGTTTTTTGACGAGTATACGGAATGGATTGTTATGTTTTGAACAAAAACTGCAGAGCAAAAATTAACAGTTTGTGTTTCTATGTCATTATTATCAAAATGATATCGAGGTTGTTGTTTGCCAATAAATCACTAAGCTTCACAAAGTCGGCCTTACGAAAATTGAATCGTGGTGGAGTTTCAGAGTCGACATTAAGACTACCTTGTTCCAGACAAAATGTGATTAAAATGAGATGGTATACATCTATGGGGGAGATTTGTTATTGTTCAATCTCATATTGCTAGACGAAATTTGTCTATTTAAAAGCAAGTGTCTTATTAAGACAAACCACCAGGTATGACTCCACCTGCAGACAATTCTTACGTATTAAGACCAATCCGTCAGAATTAACCAGAAAAATGACACCACGAACTAAGAACGGCCATGCACCATCAACCATAGATTCGAGAAAGAGCTATTCATCTGTCTTACTCATTTATGTTCGGACCTGATAAGTTTCCCGTGTTGAGTCAAATTAAGCTGTAGGCTCCACTCCTGGTGGTGCCCTTCTATTAATTCCTTTAAGTTTCAACTTTGCAACCAGAGTCCAAAAACTTTGGTATCTTGGAAAGCGGCTGAAAGAGCCATAAATGTAGCTCCTTCCAATTGCTAGTTGGCATCGTTTATGGTTAGAACTAGAGCGGTATCTATCTAATCGCATTCGAACCTCTAACTTTCGTTCTTGATTAATGATAACATATTTGGCAAATGCTTTCGCTTATGTAACTGCTTCTATTAATCATTACATCTTGATCTAAAAACCAATTGAAATTAGAACAGACGACTTATTCCATTATTTCATGCAGAGAATATTTAGGTAAAGAATTATTACGAAGATAAACTTACGCTTAAACAACTTCAATAATACATCACGGCATCAAGATGACGTACGAACCCAACAGCGGTGTACCACCTGTGCTTGATACAATTTCAACTACCTGAACGTTTTAACCGAACAACTTTAATATACGCTCTTAGAGCTGGAATTACCACGGCTGTTGGCATCAGACGTGCCCTCCAATTGTTCCTTGTTAAAGGATTTAAAGTGTATTCCTGCATTGTTGTGACTCCTTTATTGTTATTTTTATCCCTCTCCGGAATCGAACCTTGATTTCCCGTTACCTGTTGGAACCATAGTAGTCCTAGCTACTACCACCAATAATTAGAATGTTCTATTCACTGGAAAAACCAAATTATTTCTACAGTCGATTATGTAAGTATTTCGAAAGTTGAATTACAACGTCAGTACTTACGTCATTGACGTCAGAATGACATTTTATTTCAGGTACTTTTATTCCTAATTGTTGCTGTTTTACTCGTACACGTTATAATTCCGATATGCAACTCGAAACTGATAATTTTTGTTTGTTTTGAAAACAAAAGTTTGCTTACCCATCCCTGCCATTTATGTGAATTGCATAGAAACAAAAAAATTCAAATGCGTAACCACGGCCTACTAAAATTCAAAAATTGTTTACTTGCTATTCAAAGTTTACACTTAGTAAACACATGGTACTCGTATATTACCGATTTATGTGCATTCGTGGTAAAGTAGACTTGGTTGAGTTTAGAAAATAATTAACTAGCAAACTACCGTCTCGCATCGTTGTCGACGGAAGATTTGCACGCACCAGTGCCCCTGTGTTTAGTGCATATACATGCCCTCATTTCCAAAAATACCGCACTTGCACATCTTACACTTGTTTCCCATCTTTATATTCTTTTAAAACAAAACCAAACCACAAGATTTGAAATAAAAATATTTTTTTTTTTTTTAAATTTAATTTAATTTTAAGAATTAATTTTTTTTCTTCTTGTTCTTCTTATTTTCTTTTTCTCATCTCAACTTCCTTAAGTGCATTTTTTAAAACTTATTTAATATATTATAAATCATTGTTGTAAAATAAAAATAAATAATAATAAAAAAATGTTTTGTTTTGTTTGTTGCTCAAATAAATTCGAGATATATGTTTTCTTAGTCTCCAGTCATCATTTCCATAAATTCTGCAAAGAAAACAATTTAAATAAATAAAAAAGATACTAATAACACATCCATTATTATTCTAGGTTATGATTATTACTTTGTATTCTTAATATTTTTTATTGGAATTCTTAAATATAAATTTTTTGCTATAAATTCTCTCGGAATCTATTTTAATCCAAAATCAACTGTAATACAGTGCATTGCACAAACCAAACAAATTTTCTTGCTTCTGCGGTGTTGTTATTGTTGTTGCTGTTATTGTCATGTTTCTATTTTAGTCAGATAATTTCCATCTTAAGATTTTCTTGTACTATAGACGTCTAAACATTATTTTTTATTTAATTGAATTAACAATACAGAAAATGAAATTCGTATAAAATCAAAAAAAAAACGTATAAATGTCTAGAAGATGTTAGACATCGTATACGTATTTTAATTTATACATAAGATTTGTATATGTTCTTGGCAAATAATCGGGTGTTATACCGTTTATGTTGTAAAACTCAAGATAAAAATTAGTGATGCACTTGTACATGTTTATCGATATGGGGTGGAAATATTTAGATAAATCATGATGAATGACGTACGGACAACTTTTGTATAGACTCTTAGACTGCGCACATGACATCGGGAGTTAGTACGGAAAAAATACCATGGTATCGTACTGAATGTATAAAGGTGAGTCCACCTTTATAAAAATTTGTTCCTAACGCATTCGGCAAAAATATTTTCGGGATCGTCCACACTTCCTAATTTGCGGCGAAAATGTTTTAGTCCAACGCGTTCGGCACAAATTTTTGTACATGTGGACCAACTTTAGGCGAAACTAGTAGGCGGGGATCAAATTTTTTGAAATGCTTTTTCTTGAAAACGAACATTACTCGAATATTGCGCATCTTGCATTTTCTTACGTTTAGCATGCTTAGATCTTTGGCGTTCGCCGGCTTATAATTAACTACTTTCAATATATTATAAAACTTACTAAACCATGAATTATTGATTAATGATTTTTTCTTTTACTTTATTTTCAGGTAAGATCTTCAGTGATCGCAATTTTTTATAATGAGATTAACAATATAAAATACAACTTTACAAGGTTTGTAAAATGCATGTACATAAATATATCCAGTGAATGGAATTGGGAATTGGAGCTTTAAGCTAAGTAGTAACGTGATTAAAGCACGAAAGCTCTCATACATTATTAAGGCGTCCAGTAAGTGATCTTACATCCGGATTAGCTCTGTCTCTTTACTTTGAAAGTCTTCAAAGTCTTATTCAGTTTCAAAATTATATGATCACACTTCAAAAAAATACCTGTGTGTAAAGTGGTCTAATTCTTGCGACCTCGAAATTTTTGTAGATTTAACTATCTTTATACTACCGAACTTACAAAAACAACAAAATGCAAAATAAAGTCACAGGTCCTCGTTATTTTTTTAATTATAAACTGACCCGACCACTTTCGATGATACCTTTGTGAAGTCTAAGGATCAATGAGTTAGAAGCTACAATTTAAATAAGCGTCATGGCATATAAATTTTAATTTTTTTAAAGTTTGTTTATCCGGTTTTTGAATCGGTCTGTGCCAGAAATCGACTGCGATAGCGTTTAGAAAGTCAGTTGAGTCCCGTGTTCGTTTTTAAAAAATATATCGGTTTGAATCAATATAAATTGGTTCAGGGGCTGGATCATGAAAATTATTCAAATTTTCCGGAAGAACATTTCCGTTAAATATTGCTCGATTAGAAAATAGCAGTCAATTGCCATTTTGCCGTTAAACTTTCAGTTAATTGTGTTTTCTATACGAAATATCTAAGGCTTTGACCATTTTTCGAACTTTATGTGTCTGTCCATTTAAATACTAAATTTCATAATCTCGTAATTTTTGAGTGCCACATCCGATTGCCATGAGTCCGGTTTCAGTAAAATTCGATTAGCAGGACTATTGAGAGACTAGGTTCATTTGTTAATTTTTTTCGGCGGATGAGCTACAGATAGAGACGGAGTTTTTAAGTGAAACAAAATCTGCTGCATTGAGTACTAATTACGGGAAAATTATTTAGAGTATTTCCGCGGGTACGGCCAGGTCATTTTAAAATATCCGTTAAAGATTCCGGCAAAAAATCAACTTGGAGTTCTCAGGGGAGGCCTTTAAAAAAAATTCGTATAAACTGGTTTTAATAAAATTTAGGATGGAAAGGCTTTCTAGTCCCAGGATTCCAGAAAACAATTGCACTAAGTATTTATTTCAGGATAGTTTGTTTAAAGGAACCTCTAGCGAAGTCCAGATCATTAAAAAAATTTAGGGCCCAAAATATTCGTATCCCAATGTCAAAGAACCAGCAACGATTTTTTTTTTTAATTTTAAACGTTTAAATTTCAGAAAATATCGTTTAAGGGGTCTCTGGAAGGGCCCGCAAGTCTTTATTTTAAAATAAAATTCCAGCTAAAACGATATTGATAAAATTTGGTTAGTTGATAAATTTTGGTTTTTCGAGTCTCAGAAAGCGAGTGCATTAAGGTTCTTAAAAAATGCGCGACAGAGTTTAGCGAAATATTCAACTAACTCAAATCGATTGGAATAAGTCTTCAGTAAAAAAAATAATTTTAACGGTGATCTGATTAGGCCAGAATTCCCATCAATTTTGTCATTTTAAAATATAATTACAGGTAGAACGATTTTGAAAAAAATTTGAGGTTAGAGGGGTTTTAGAGCCTCAGAAAACGAATGTATTAAGTTTTGATTTTGAGAAAGTTCAGCGAGATAAGCGAAATATAGATCGATTGGGATTGGTCCATAGTTCGAAAAAATTTATTTATGATCCGGATGAGGGCCGGATTTCCATCAAGTAGATTTTGCTTCGAACACTGTTTTCAAAAATTATCTTCATCGTTCAAATTTTAGAAAAATTCGTCAAAGGGTCAAAAGGACAAAATAGTTTTAAAGTTCATTTAATGAGGCTCGGTTTCCCATCAAATAAATTTCGGTTCACACAATGCTGACAAAAATTAACTTCGGGATTTACAGGTAGAACAATTTTCACAAAATTTAGTAAGAGGGGAATTGAAAAAAGTATTTTTTGCGACAGATTTAGGCGAAATATTTAGGAACCTCAAATTGATTCGGGAAGGTTCTAATTTCGAAAAAAAATCATTTAACAGGTCATCTGATGAGGTCCGGATTCCCATCAAATAAATTTAGTGTTCACATCATGTTGACAAATTTATCTTCGTAATCTAGAACGCCAGCATCGTTCAAATTTCTGAAAGTTTGGAGTGTCGAAAAGAGGAATTGGAGTCTCAGAAAGCGAAAGTATTAAGTTTTGATTTTGAGATAGTTCATTAACAAATCGGCACCAAAAGTTTTTAAAAAACTTGTACAACATAGTCAGGCGAAACGAAATATTTAAGTATCTTGAATTGATTGGGATTAGTCCTAATTTCGGGAAAATTATTTTTGGATCATGGTGAGGCCGGATTCCTGCATCAAATACATTTCGGTTCGATCAAAGTTGACAAAAATTATTTGTGGGATTTCGATGGATCGATTACCATGAGCCCTCATTTAGGAAATAATTTAGACAGTCATTTGGTGGGGGATAATATTTAAATACAATTTCAGATCCAACAATTTTGATAAAAGTTGGTTAGTGGAAATTTTCGAGGGGGCAGTTTCTTCTGTAAGGTTCATATATTCTTTCAATAAGGTTTCCCCCACTCGAAACCCCAAAAATAAGTGTCGACTGCCTTAAAAAAATTGAGTGACAAGATTGCTCGATACCGTCCAATACCGTTGTTGGTATAAGTGGTTTTCATTGAAACCGCCGGTATTGGGGTGTTACACTGTCCTTCACATCTAAGGAAAAGTTACTAAAAATTGCGAGAAAACACCATAACCGAAAAATATGAAGATGGAGAACACGAGTAGATAAGAGGACAGCCTCAGCCTGAAGAACGGATGTTTAAAATGCATATGTCAGGGGTTTCAAGTTGAAATTCTATAGTTTAGTAGCTGGGATTGCGAGAACAGAATAAAAAGAGAATTGGATTCGTACTATGTCATTAAACGACTGAAAGCCGAGTACGAGTATATGTGCCAAAAAGTACAATTTGATCAAACCGTGTAACAATTCGATGGGAAATCCGTCTTATGCTTCCTCGAATATATTGCTACAAGTAAAAAATTCAAAATAGCTCAAGGCAACAGGACTTTTGTCCAGATAAGCGAATAATATCATAAAGCGGCATATAATTTATTCTCATGGTAACAGTTATCAACCTCTGACTTATTAAATAGTTTAAATTTAGCGATAATTAAGTTCATGCTTTGAATGGTGGTATTCCCAGAAACAGCGATTTGCTAAAATGTTTATTTAGAACAGGATCAACAAGCTTGTATCCTACCTTGATTAGGCCAGAATTCCCATCAAATAAATTTCGCCTCCAACAATGTTGACATAAATTACTTTCGGCTTTTGGGACCAGCATCGTTCAAATGTCAGAAAAAAAATTTTAGGGTAGGGGTCTCTGGAAGAGCGAACATGTCCTGATTTTAAAATAAAATTCCAGGTAGAACGATTTTGATAAAATTTGATTAGACGGGTTTTAGGGCTTCAGAAAACGAATGTATTAAGTTTTTATTTCGAGAAAGTTCGTTAAAAAATAGGCTTCAAAAGATTTAAAAAAATTGTGCGACATAGTTAAGCGAAATATTTATAAGTATCTCGAATCGATTGGGATTAGCCCATATTTTGGAAAAAAATAATTTATGGTCCGGATGAGGGTCGGATTCCTATCAAGTAGATTTTGCTTCAAACAATGGTTTCAAAAATTATCTTCGTCATTTAAATTCCAGAAAAATTCGTCATAGAGACAAAAGAAATCCAAAAGCCATGTTTTTTTACAAAACTAAATCTGGCCTGATTACCAACCCGGAAAAACTTCTTAGAAGTGCGCATTATCACAGATTTTGAAGATAAAAATTTACAAAATTAGTGAAGTGATCTTCGAAACGTTGAGCAAAATAGGTTCTGGACCTAAATCTCTGGTTGGTCTGCCGAAGTTAATTATATCCAAAAAAAAAATATATTTTACATTCTCCTGACTTTTCGTACAGTACACCCTGAGTTGGCCTTCGATTTGAAACGCGATACAATCTCATTTGTCTGCCGAAGGAGCTGCATGTTAAACCGGCATGCGAGTTATTTACATGATCTGGTTTTATACTTGATTTGCTCACGTCTAAATGCTTACAGTAACTTGATTGTTTCATTTCATTTCAATAACCAAACTTTTGTCATGGTTACTCCAGTAAATTGTAGGATCGAAATTCATTATTTACTTTAATTTAGATGTGCTAAATTGTACATTCCAAATAAATTTAGTTCTGCTCCAGAATTGGTCAGAATTAGTCCTAGAAAGGCAATATATTATCTAACCATTAAATGCATTGGGTACAGAATCTGTTTAAGTCGAATGACTATGTTAGAAAATATCATAGTTTTTTAGTCACATCGTTTGCACCAAAGGTATATTGCCTGATAAGAGCAGGATTCACTGTGCAATGGATTTTTGTAGGCCGATTAGTATATTCAGTACAGTATTTCCAGAAATCTTTATCTTTTAGAGATAAATTTTCGTGTTCAATTCAGATAAATTTTCGTGTTCATCAGTGTAAAAAATTTGACGAGGATATTTCAAATATTACAAAATGCATTTCTGGTAGCACAAATTAAGGGGCAAATAAAAATTAGAAACATTTTCATAGGCGGCCGATTTTTAATTGAAAAATTTCGGTCGATTTTGCACATAAAACAAAACTCATTTTCATTTTCATTATACGCAACCATTTTTAGTTGAAACTGTTATCACCAAATCAATTTGGTTGCGAATGACAAAAACAAAAAAAATATTTTTCATCGTCTGATTATCCAAATTTTTACAAAATGACATGTGATTTGAAATTCAGTCGTCTACAATTTGCACCAAATTGTGAGGAAAAATATTTTTTGCTACATACGAGCTATCCATCAATCCTATATGTGTAAAGAGTGTAAAATACTTAGTCAAGCATATCAAACCCCACTAAATGGTAAAATGTTTAACCTCTATTGATCATTTCACCACACGACCGTCGTATTAAAATAACAAAAACCCAAATCATTGTCTTCTACGAGTATATCTCTCTATTGTCTAGAAAATCTAGAAAAGCAAAAATATTTACGAAGAAAACAATTCTATTCTTAAACTTTTTCCATCTTAAGTGATTTATGTGACTTAAAAATATGGTTTTGTTTGTCATTTTTCTAATACAAAATAAATTCACCGACAAGCACACCGAACAGTTTTTCTTCTATTTTCCTTTACAGTACATTTACGTATATAACGGTTTCTGTTTGTAACGTACAACAATAACACCAACGTACACAAAAAAAAACGGTTTTCATTCTATTTTTAGTGGAAAATTTCCAAATTAAATTTTTTTCTATTTATTTTCATCTATTGTTGGTAGTTTACTATCTTTCTACACTATTCAAAAAAATTATAACTGTAAGTATTTTAGAAGACAAATAATACGATTGGTAGTATGTCGATAGGGCGCCAAGTACTTTATTTTTGGTATAAATAAAATACTGGATGATTAAAAACGTATAAATGTACTTACCATCAAAATCGACGGTTCCTGATCCATCTGTATCGATTTCAGTAATAATTTCACCTAGCTGCTCATCAGTCAATTGATCATCGAGGGCGCCTAAAATTTCTTTTAACGATGACGTTGGAATAAAACCGTTCCCCTCTTTATCGTATAACCTGAACGCTTCTTTCAGTTCCTTTTGTAGGGCTTCATCATCTTCCTCATTGAAATTGACAGCTATGCGACAGAATGCATCAAAGTCTAAAACACCTGTGCCTGTTAAAATAAGTGATCGAGAAAATTTTATTATAATTTTGATGTACACGAGCACACAGTGTTTATGAAAAACATGAAAATTTGTTTATAAATTCCCACCGGATCCGAATTTGATTGATCAATCGATTTAAGTGTTACAATATTCGTTTTATTTGATGTTATTAATAATCCAATATTTATTTATTGAATTGATTTTTTTATAATTTTTCGTTTCGCGTGTATCTGGAAAATCGAATTTGATTGAAAAGGTCGTGGGGCAAAAAATGTATAAAATATAATTTAATTATTTGTTATGAATCTCACAATATATATGTATGAACATAATGAATATCTGACTGATTGGGTAATCGACAGATAATTAGATTTTTTCCCAATCCACGGACGTAATTGATGTGTTTGAAAACAAAGTTTGGGTAATTTAGGAATTTACTAGAGGTGATCAAATATCATTCCAATTTCAAACACTTTCTAGTGGGGAGAAAAGATTCTTAAATTGATAATCAATAAGCTCAAAATAAGAATTAACAAATCATTAACGAATAATTATTTCTCATTTTTTAAATGTTGCTTTCCTTTTGAACCACGTTTTCCTCTCAAAATAAAATTGTTTTTGATGTTCGATGGTTAAGCGGATTTATCGCAAACAAGTGCAATAACCAGTCCTCTTGTTATCCTTCCTGGTGTAATGAATGGTGGTATTTTCTACTTTAGCTCTGCAGAATATTTACCGTGCATTCGCTGTAGAACACGTAAATTTGTGCTGGAGTTGCAGTAACACACAGTAACTGGAGTAGATGATCGTTTAAGATATTTTCTATCAGCATTAACGAGCGACTGTAAGGGAAGAATTAAACAAGCAATAATTTGCAACTAGCGTTATTCTAAGCACAAAACCACGAAAAGTTTTAGCTCAAAATTTATGTGGGATCATTCGAAATTCAGCTTGAGTGTACAATTTTCAATAATATAACTAAGTATATTTCTGCACTTAGGCCTTTTTCGAAACGAATACTTATTTGTGGACCGTAACTTATTCAATTAAGTATGCTGGCGGGGTGATTTATTTTCTGTTTCTTTCTTGCAAAACCAAATGCATGGTCCGATTACAGAGAAAAAGAGACAGTGTTATAAAATACGATATTCGCAAACTGTAGACTTTTCGCCGCTGTAAATCAATACTGCACTCGAATATTTACTTAAACTCGCGTTATAAATAAAATTTGCCATAAAAATATCAAATTTTATGTAAATTAATTAAGAAATAACTAAAAATATGAATGTACAGTTGATGTCATTCGTTTGTATACCTTAAGCACAATATTTTTTCTGTGCATATTGCAGACAAACTATTTGTTTCGACTGTACTTGTATGTATTTCATTAGCAACATTTAGCGGTATATAAGAAAAGTAATAAATCTTAAACAAATAAATTTTATCTAAAAGCTCAAAAACTACAATTGTCAGTAGCTTCAACTTTTGTTAGTATAGAGATGCTATTAGTAACAACATATATATGCAAAGACCGTTTCAGAAAATGACAATTTTTCGAGTTACTCGCTATTGAAATTTTGATATGTAATTTTACGTCATCAAAATTGCTGCTGTAAAGTTACAAACGGAACAAAACTTCCGTTTATAGAGCCGAATTACATTTGATATCTGGGTGGCCTGCAGCTTCAGACACTCTCGTTCTCCTACACCATTTTTGGTTTTTCAATGTAAAACAAGATCAGAGCCACTTACTTCATTGCATCCCTGGGTGAGTTAAACTTTTAGCATATTCGATAGAAGGTCTTTGAATGACATCAATGATTATTTTGTTCTCTGTGGCGGGAATATCTTAAATAATTATTTGAATCCTTGTGTAGCTATTGCGTCTATTTTGCGCTTGTTTTCGTGTACTTTAATGTTGTTTAGTATCCTCCGTCAAAAACTATATTAGGTCCAAACGAGGCCATTTGGAAAGCTTGATTATATGCTTGACTATTTTGCAATGTTTTTAAAGATTCTGATGGTTCTGTAAACCAGAGTTTCCTTTGTACACTACAATTTCGGCAATTCTTTATTCCACTTTTCAGCACCATTTACAAAACCAATTAAATTCCATTCCCTGCACTAAATGTTCCTGCTTGAGCTTGAGCTGATCCTGTTCTCGAATACTGAATTACAGCAACATCACGTTGCTCTTCTGATCCCTGAACATAATTTTGCTCATTGCTTGTCGTCTGTCTGATTTCGATTGAAGCTTCTGGGTGCATTCTTCATCTCTCCGCCATTCTTTGCTCTTGTGTCCTTTTAAAGGCAGAAGAACCGTCAAAGAGATCGACGAATTTAATTTTAAATTGAATACATAATGCACGGAACTTATGCGATGCAGCACAAAATAGCTGTAGCGGTATTCATTTTGCCAAGATCTATGCGTAGGTCACAATATTTGAAGCGGTCTGGTGCCCAAAATAATGAGTGGGTCTAAATATGTAAATGTTGCAATATTTCTCTATCCAAATTAATGTTTGGGTTAAAATAATTTTAGCGATATCATTCGGGTCCAAGTTATTGCGTGTGTCCAAATAATTGTTGAGGTATCTCTCATTTCCAAATTTTACCACGAATGTATGCATCGATCTCGAATATATCCCACTGGATTAAAACTTATTTGTTAAAAATTTAATCTTTTAATTATTTCTGTTTTTTTTTGTAAATATTTAGCCTTTAACCATCATTGTAAAAATTGAAAAAGCTACCATTGAAGCTGCTACTTCCGGTACACAGATTTCTATGAAATGTTCTGAATTGTTAATCCACCTGAACTGTAGGGACGCCAAATTTTTCTTGAAATAAAGTTTTTTTTTTATCAAAACTCAAAATTTTCGACAAAATTTAAAACACGATCTGAGCCTGTTTTGTTTGAGATTTAATTTAAAATCTTTTAGTTATTGGTCGTTCTCTCTTCAATGCTTAATACTTATCAAAATATTTCCATAAAAAGCTGCTATGAAAGCTTTTACTGGGATCTCCCAATTTAGTTTTGATGAAAACAGTTTTAGTCAAAAATCGTAATTTCCGTTTAAATTTTTGAAAACTGATCTGGACCGGTATTGGTGGAAAATAAATTTACTATCTTTAGTTCAAAGTCGTTTCAAGATTGCCACTTCCGGTGGTCCGATTTCTGCCAAAAATCAGTGAAATCTCCCAATTTATGAGAAAAGTAATAGTATGAAGTTTCATCCTGGTCAGCCAATTCATCTGGGCTGTAGAGAAGCTACAGACATTTAGTTCGCACGACACTACATATGCATGAACGCGCACCAGGAGGGCTATTGGTTAGAAATCAAAGGTACCGACTCCACCAATATTATTTTGCTTGTTTACAATCAAATTTAAAGGCGAATTGGATTAAGACTTATGGAGCTCATATCAAAATACCAGTTTTATCGGCCATAAACCATCAACAGTCTTATTTTAAAAGTATTTTTTAACGACCAAAAATTGTTTAATTGTCATATGATTTAAAATTATCAAGAAAAACATTTAAACTGCGCCAATCGTAATACTCGATGAGGAATCACATTGCTTTTTTCGGTTTTCTGGGATTCACCTACCACTGCAACCATTTAATTAGATTGGTTTGCTATCGTAGACCTGCCTTGCCGGTTGTGTAATGAAATCTACTTATTGCTTCACGGTCTTACTGTAATCTCATTATTATCACTAATCCTGGAACGGCGGGCAAAAAAGAGAGACGCTAAGTAAGTTATTAGAAGCCTTATAATTAAATACGAAAGCTTCTTTGCCCCTAACTTTGGTTTACCTAAGCATTACAAGTATTTAATTAATCAATCTACGTAAGTAGCAAATTTACCGAGAATTAAATAATTTCAATTTATTATACAGACTGTGGACCCATAAAAGACTAATGCTGTTTTATATCAAGGAGTTGTATTTGCGTGGGACCGAGGATATGTGGACACCACGTAGCTTGAATTATTATTATTATTTTCTTCTACAAAAGTTGTCTCATAATCGAATTGCGAGTGATATTTGTTGAATTTTCTTAAAAGTACTAACAATTGCTCGAAAGTATCAAAGTACTTTTCTAACAGGCAAAGTATCGAAAAACGTCGTATATTGTCGACAATATCATTCCTGACGCACACATAGAGATTTTTTAAAAACCACTTTTTTGACTTCAGCAATATAGCGAATGGTAAATCTGCCAAAATCTCGAGGTCAAAATTTGACCTTGATTGTATATGGCGTTGTACCAGTGTTTTTCCAAGGTCCGTTCTGAAACTCGACAATTGTCTTAGCTAGAGCACCAAAAAAAAGTGTACCAAATTTGACAATTATAAATTTGAAAGATCATGAAAGAAATACAAAACCACGACCAATTATGAGATAATGGTTTACGTATTGCCTTATAAAGGGTGATTAAATAAGAGTTTCCGGAAGTTTTTCAATCCATATGGGTTCAATTTTCGAGCACTGTTTCGAGCATTTCGGCCGATATTTCGTTAATTGCGCGTGTTATGTTCGCTTCTAATGCAGGAATCGATTGTGTTTTATCGATATAAACAAGTGATTTCAGATACCTCCATAAAAAGATCTTGGAGGCCAATTCACGAGTCCGTTTCAATTTGGAGCTGTTCCAATGCCCATAAACCAAATCGATGACGCAAAGGAAGGCCAATCGGCGTCAATTCTTGAACAAGCTGTATTTTGTATGCCTTCAAACTAAGCTCTCTCTTCAAAATACGCCACTATGTGCCATACGAGAGACCCTGCGGCTTCACGTACACTTCAGGCTACAGCAGCAATATTCACAAAAGATCGACTTGTATGCACTCTAGTCGGTTGATTAATATCCAATAATGAAAAAGTGGTTCGAAATGTATTGATTGTTTCGCGAATAGTGCGTTCAATTGGACGATTATGAACGCCCTAAAATGGTCGAAGAGCACGAAAACAATTTTTCACTGAATACTGATTTTTGAAATAAATTTCCACAATTTGTAGACGTTGTTCTCGCGTAAGTCTATTCATGGTGAAATGTCAATGAATACTGAACACAAATGTCATATGAACATGGATCACTCTTGGGTTAGGTCCAGGATATCTCAAAAGGATAATATTAATGCTTTGCAATGTTACATTCGCCGATCAACCACTGACAAATGCTTGTAGAAAAATATTGAACATGCAATATCATAATGCATCTGCTCTACATCGATTCAAATCAAGCAAATAAAAATAATAAATAAAGGATTATTGATTTCATTTGAATTTTCATCGACAGGGAGGTGCAATCGCGGCTACATTTAATGAGTCAAACCAAATTGCTAGATATACAAATGATTTCGTTAAACCTGTACGAAGACGCAAAGAATAGTAAAACGAAAATCCCATTAACATCAAAATCAAGTGCTGGAGGATGGCCAACTGTAGCATAGTGTCAACATTAAAGTTACATAAAATGCAACTTACACCAAATTACTGTTGCAATTTCAATATATGACGCTCTTGGGTGCCTATTCACAAATATAAGCCTTCTGAAATACGATGACTCAAACAGGCTGAAAACTGATAATTAACTGAGGGGATTCTAGAATTGCATCCAAAAGCCAATGAGCGCTTCTCTCTTTAATAGACCTTCACACAGGGTAATCTGTTCAAATAAATGGTTGTCTCTTGCAAATATTAATTGCTATTGAGAATTGAAAATGGGACACTGTTTTCCTTTTTGTGGAAAACAGGAGGGCAGGGATGTATTTTTACAAAATATCACCATTGTTGTACCAGACGTTTGTAGCATACAATTACGCACTACGAAGAAAAACGAAATTAAGGAGACAAATCGGTTATCCTTTTAGAACCACACTAAAATATATTTAATATTTATTTAGTATTATACCTAATATCCTATTGTTTTCCCTATAGTGATAAAATGATAACACATCCTAATTGTTTAGGATTTAGGATATATACATTCCTTATAGTTATGAACCTACAGGCAACACTAAAAAAGGGATATAATGGTTTGTGTGGGAAAATGTGTAATACCAAAAAGGATTAATCTTCCTGTTTATGTCCATTTATTATCGTTATTCTGCTGTTTGAAGCATCTAAAAATATGTTCCTGGTGATAAAATTGTACAAGGATTATATCTTATTATGGTTTCGATGTCGTACTCATAAAAAAAATCACTGTACGAGTGCGGCCTTAACATGTACACACACAAATCTTATGATATGATATGATAGAATTGTACAGGCCAACCTTAACGGCGATCCTTATAGATACGTTGCAATAATCCTGAAATATCAACGCCCAGCGTGCATCCTTAACAGATAAGGTTAGTTAAGAAAGGATGTGTCTACTTACATATATTAAAATGTTAGTCTCAATTAAATTCACACTCTAGATTAGATTAATTTGCAGCATCAGTCGTAGTAGACTGGTTAGATTATTTAATTCACATCTGCGGGTCATCTCATCATATCGTCGCCTCAGGACTAGAGTACGCTAACCACCAAATTGACATTTTCCGGGTTTTGATGGTTCCTTAGGTTTTAAACCATCCTCTTTCGCTTACGCGTATTTACATTTTAATCAGACTGCCTATTACTGAGGAAACTGTTTTGTGTATTCTGCAATTCACCATTTCTAACACTTTTTACCGAATAAATTGGATGCTGTTGCTGTTCGTTCATATAAATAACTTCGCAACAGTAGAACCTCATTATTGTCGTTCTTCGACCAATTAAATGTGTTTGGAACCACAGCTTAATTTAAAGAAAATATAAACATATATTTGAAACTTCGGTCATCCCAAAGAAAGATTTGTGTAACAAATGCGAGGATCACAAGAGAAAGGATAAAAATGGAGAAATATTAACTCAAGATGAACAAAAAATTATACGGATCACATTCAAAACAAATTTGTAGCAAAAGCGGAGAAAGATATTAACAAGATAAATGTTGAACCAAATACTCGTGTTATCGTAATTGATCTGCAAAATGTTTGTGTTTTAACCTAACAGAATATTGTAAGGATAACCGAAGCACTAATTGTAGTATCAGGAATGTGACAAGTCAAGGAAGTGGTGCAAATGAATTAGCAAGTGCTTTCATACGAATTTTGCAAGCTGTGACAACCGATTTTCTGCAAACTGAAAAATTTATTATTTGGACAGATAAGAACCGCAATTCGATTTTACCTTTAAGCTTGTTGAACTTCATGAAGAAAAATCCAGGTATTATCCTCATAGAGCACATATATTCGGAACTAGGACACTCTCTTCTGCGAGAAGTTGATGCTGTGCTGAAAAATATACGTCTACAGTTCAATTGGATTAGTGAGATTACTTGCAAATGCCAAATTTTCAAAAGTTAATTTGAAAATATTACAAATGAGAAGCACTGATTTTATGCACTTTAGCCACGCGGCCCAAAAATTTAATTCCTCGTGTATTCCGTATACCAAAGTGTCGTACAAACTATGAATCACGAAACTTAACGAATATTTCATATAAGAGCACTTTTAATGAAGGTTTTACAACGGAATTTATAACAAAGCCAACAAGTAATTCCAGAAGGACAAGAAAAAACTTAAATGAAGTTCAAACAGACTTTAGTATCGATGTAGCAATTTTCCAGAATAATAACATTAATATAAGTGAGAAGAAACGCAAGGATTTGCTAAGTCTTCTCAAGCTTACCGGACAAGTGGTGCAGTGGGTTCGATCTGCTACTGGGAGCTACTGGGTTCGATCTCTATCAGAGGCTGGATGCAAAGCGAATTTCCGTCATCGATTGCGATCGGTGATGTTAATAAACACAACTAAGAGATTATGTTGGAGTGCAGAATTCAGCGCCGACCCACCGTCCATGTCATTGTACAGGTTGACTTGGAGCTTGCAATGTGCAGGTAGTATACTGTAATTGTGTGAATGGGTGGTGTGTGTACATGAGAAGGGGCGTATTAATTGACCTTCAAAGGACATTAAATCCATTGGACAATCGATTAATTTTTAATCTATACCCACGTTTCTTAATGTCATATAGCGTATGTTAAAAAAAACTTCTCATTAAAAAATTATTGAACTATCGCTTCAGACAAGGTCGTAATGACCACGTAAGCTTTAATTTTCCTTTATCTCCAAACTGTAGTTTTGTCGCTTAGCGTACTCTAGTCCTGAGGCGACGATATGCTGCTTGTAACCGTATTTTTCCCTATCTTCCCATCCACCACCATGTAACCGAGGGACTTCACGTTCGTAATGACTCGACAGCATTATCATACATACATATGATGACCTAAATATTCCGTTGATATTGTAAAAAAAAAATAATTCGGCATTGTCTTTCAGCTACCTGTATTTAAATTCATCCAACTAAGTTGTCGCCAGTGTCGATTTGTTTGCAAGAAGATATGTCCCTTGAGAGTGACTTCAATGTAATCGAGAGTACATGCAATATTCTTAGATGTAAACAAATTCGTCGAATGCGTTTCATTCGAGGACACACGCTCGAACATTTACGTTTATTGCAGATGCACTTTTAAGGTTGTAAATTTTCATGATGACGTAGCTCTTCATGTTGATAATCAAAACTCCCACTGAATGGCTAATAAAAAGTGCCTCCAAGCCAACCGAAAGATGAACATCAAAACATCTGCTAGATTCTTGCGATCGTCGAGGCTGCCATAGATGAAAGCATCTTGTTCGAGACCAATCCGAAGTGAAGTGAACCGCTCGATGACAACAAAAGAACTGTCTCTTTAGTTAATCTGATTCGAACAAGTTACCATTGATAGTGTTGGAATCCCACTGTGATGATGGTAGAATGGTTGATCCAACGAATAATTGGATCACTATGGTGTAGCACTGTTCTTGTGCTTCGTCCATAACCATCCGATTTCCCTGATTCCACAGATCCCGGAGATCGTCGAGTATTTTTTTTATTGAAATTCGACTTGGAAGAGATGCTGTTTGCCGTAACATTCTACGCATTGTAATACAGTGGGTTGATATTCTTCAACCACTCAATAGCAGCGTTCACATTATCTCATAAATTGTGAACTTGCGCGTGTTGTCAAGCTCTGTTGACAACTTTTCGGTGACCACAAAGATGTCTTGTGAGAAGAGAATTGCTTATCTTTTGAAGCCGTTCTGACCGAACACGCCATCGTCCTTGACGTTTTCAAAAACTGAGAACTGCTATTTCCCGAGAAATTATGCCTGGATCGATATTTTTTCAATAAAGATTCACATGTTAGATGTGTCTTGCAGCGATAACAAAGAAGCAGTTGATCTTTGTTGAAAATATCAAATGCAAAATACTCAGGAGAGCGTCCCTCGAAGCGGCAAATTCTTCGCAAAGGTGCGATCAACAAACCCAGAAACTCTTTCTTTGAAAGCGTCGACAGTTGTGTTGGTTTGTAGTCGACGTTGATTGCCAGCGTGGAGTTCTTTTCTAGTCGGAAGTAAAAGATTTTGTCCACTCGTCGAAGGGTCGTTGAATAGCTGCAGCGTTTCGCTTGGCCAATCGGAAAGTTCGAGATTTTGATAATTCTGCCTGAATTAATATTTTTCTCTTTGCTTCGCTAATCGGCGTTGTATCTGTGTCATAGATTTACTTTTTCTTTCCCATGCCAAAGGTAATCTTATCAAATGCAAATCTTTTGTAATTTTGGCGTTTCAGTTTTAATTGAAAACTTCCAAAATGACAATTTGACTAAATTAATAATAATTGGTAATTCAAATGCCCAACTTCTAAATTTTATGTCGATTACACAGATCTATAAAATTTTTGCAAATATAAAATCTGCAGGAATATAAAAGTGATGTGTAACGAAATCCCGGTTTTGTATAAAAAAAAAATCCCGAATTTTTAAAATTTGACATGTGGGAAAATTGGACTCTTAAATGATTTTTTGACAAAATTCAAAAATGAGTTTGCGATAAAGTTCTAGAAAATGGCTAATAGAGATGGAATTCGGCCATTTTTAAACATATTTTCTTGAAATTCGATACGTGCAATGGAAATGGGATTCTAAAGTGATTTTTCGATAAAGTTCTGAAATATGGCCATCGCTATGAAACTAAACCATTTTTTAGCCGATTTAGTTGAAATTTAGTGAAATAGTTTTTCTGGGATCTATATAAAAGTTTGCACTTCAAAATGTTGCAAGTACAAAATATTGCTTTAAAGTGGAAATTCGATCATAAATTCGATTAAAAGGAAGTCGATGTTTTTTCTTTCGACTATATTTTTTCGCCTAAATTTTTTTCGACATTTTTATTTTAGATCAAAATTTTTCGATATTTTATCATTCGATAATTTTGTTTCGGTGTTTTCGGAAACGGTTGAATGACCCTAACCCCCCTTTGAAACTTTCGGCTCTTCAACACATTCGGCACTTCGGCTACATTAGGCCCTTCGATCTTTGTCACATTCGGCTTTTGGGCACATTCGGCCCTTTGAAATTCGGCCCTTCGTATCCATTCCCTGTTAGTCAAACTAGGGGACAAAGCGACGGGAGGCTGATATTACCCGATCCTATACTCGAGCTCCTATCGATTTTTAAATTCCTCTAAACTGAATTTTTTTTTCTAACTAGGGAGCGAAGCGACGGGAGCGCCGCGACCCGACTGATATTACCCGATCCTTTACTTTTTTGCTGTGCACGAGTTTTACTGTTTTAGTTTTGTTATAGCCGTCTTTTATTTTTCAAGAAATTGGAATTGCAATTTAAATTTTCGGAAACCATCAAAAACTAGGAACTCGACTAATTCTAGAGCGGTTGTCAGTACCCAAATTCATTCAACAGGGTTGATTTATATTTAACATTCCCACAACTTCATTAAAACATAACTTTAATTCAACCAGAAAGATCGTCGAAAAAAACTGTATGTAATTAAATAGACCCCCTGATCAAGAATGTTGCAATCACAATCTTCCCTGACTATCCGGTTGTTTAAATTTGTTCCAATAATAATAAAAATAAATTGAATTGTATTTGCCGACAACTTTATTCAGTCAGAATAAAGTCAGGGCTTTCGACAAAATTTCAATTTATAGAATTGTTCATAAACATGTAAACACAAGTCTTCAAGCAAAATCACACAAATCACTTATTACTGATTATAATAAATAAAGCATAAAAAATTTTTATAATAAAATCTTGAGAGATGAATCAAAATAATTTAGATAAATAAGAAAATGTTTTCCTGTTGTTGAATAACAATAAAAATAAAATGAAGAACACAACAAACCTTGTTCGATATACCCCCGTGTAGCAATTTTTTTTTCTGTTAATTTATTAGATTTTTTTATGCTTTTGTCGCCAGAAACCAACGATAAATTTATGATCAGTTTATTGTCTTTGTATACAACAAATTCTTTACGAAGATGTTGAAGACGCTCGGTACAGTAATTTCTCTTTTTCATTAACAATCCACTATAAACTGATCAATGAACATGAAAAAACATTTAAACATTTTTTTTTACTTTTTTTATATTGTTTGAAAAATGGAAATTCGTTGAAAAGTGTTTTGTCACGGCCATGAAAATAGTTAACTCTTTAAATTATATTTTCATGTTCTTAATTTTCAATAATTTATGGTTTTTGCTAAACGAGTCGCTCGGGTCGTATCGCAAATTTTATTATGTGTATTTTGGTATTTTGTTTCGCATGTGTGTGCTACGCGGTTATGTGCAGAGTGCGGATAATTAGCTGTGATTTATAGCGATGATGGCGAACAAGAATTTTGCTTAATTGGTTTGACTAATGGGTGATTTAACACGTTTTGTTTTCGGGTTCTTGTCGTTTAAATGCTTCTTATATATTCTAATAGTTTAATTATACATTGTTAAAGTCTAATTAAATTTTAAAAAATTTTATACGTACGCTTAATATGTTATAATTAACCTGATGTGATTATTTTTAATATTGAAGTTAACGGTCGTAGTGTTAAGATACGCTTGTAGTAGAAAATATGTATTGGGGAAATTAATAATTTGCATTTTCGCCGGGGAACAGCCTGCACACATTACAACCGCATTTAGTAAAAATTCTTCTGGCAGATGTTGATCAAATTAGGGCAGATCAAATTGGTAGGAAGGAAGATACTTTTAAATTAAATTAGTGATCGTTGTAACGCAATGATTTGCAATCTTTGTCGGATTTTGAAGCGAATAAGCTAATATTCAAATTTATCGCTCGCTACTGCTGCTTGGGGTGTTTCATCCTTTTGGTATTAAATAATAGTTAAAATGCATCGAAAACTGATACTTTGAAATTAATGTTCGCCTTCATTTTTAGTAATTATAGGATTTTTAAAGTCAAAGTTCAAAATCATTTGTCATTTACAGTTACTAAAAATTTTAGTCGTGTATAGACACAAATAAATCGTCGTCGCTTTCTTTGGTGTTAATAATCGACCAACTGATCTTACGATTTTTAAGATCGTGCACGAATTACAAAAAACTGGTTCAAGCATTACGTCGAATATTAAAAAAAAAAGCTTTGAGTATCGTACAAAATTCAGTTAACGTAAAAATTGAAGCTTCAACACCAGTTCAAGCGCATTTCGCATTATACCGTGAGACAGGAAACTCAATTGGCCACCGATACCATAAGGCATATTGGTGGGCAACGATATAAACCTAAATTTAAACAACCTAATTGATATGTGCCATAAAAGAACATGATATAGACTTTTGCTTAAAATGTTGAAACCAATTGTCAAAGTAAAGCATTAAGATTATGAGTTTATTTCAGCATGACCAGATTACATAACTTCATTACTAATTTCTGTAAGAATTCCAATTCAAACCTATAAACCAAATTTCATAATAATTATTAAGTATCCTACCGAAATTCATTGAGCATATTGTAATTTCAGAAGCTCGAGAACATTGTTTGTTACAAATTATAACTTACACATCAAATTTAAATTTTAACAGAAAAGGAATTACCCGAACATACAGATAACAGAAAAGGAAGTTATTTTAAACTTTTTTGTACAAAAAACGAATTGGATCTCAATGGGCCAAGTTTCAATCAGCAAAACGAATTTAAAAGAAATCAGTTTCAAAATCAATCTAAATTTTGCCTTTGAACTTTGTCCATAGTTTAGTAAAATTCCAATTTCATCACATTTTTACATTCATCACATAAACATTTCATTTTTGAATCACTTTCTACGATCTAAAGATTACCAGTCAAAAACCAATTGGAGTACTACACTTGATTTTCTCTTCCTGCATTCACAAACCAACTTTGTGAGAATTCGTATATTTCATTATTAATTTATTACGTTAAAATTTTAAGATTTAAAATTGTCAATTTTTAAATATTTATTGGTAAATATTTTGTAGTACAAACTGATTTTCACTTCCTGCATGTAATAGTTTTGCCCAAACCTATTACTTGGGAATTAATTAAGGTTTTCTTGTCCAGTCCTTTTATCATAAAAGTTTGTCATTCCAAATTATGAATTTCTAACAAAGTTGGTCAATATTTTATAGTACTTCTTTCACTTCCTGCGTGTAATTATTTTATTTGTGGACTTAAATATTAGCTTTTCTAATTATCAATTTTGGAATATTTAGTGCTTAAATTCCTTTAATGTGTTTCACTTCCTGCATGTAATAATTTTGCACAAACCAATTATGCGAAATTTGAAAAGAGTTTTTTTATTAATATTTTAACATACGAGTACATGTTCAACAATATTAATCTTTTTTTTTTAATTTTTAATTTTTTTTTTAGTTTGTTGTACTAACTCATAATTTTCACTTCCTGCATGTAATCACCTTCCAAAAACCACTTTTAAATTTTAAAAAATTGCTTGGTTAATTTTGTTGAGTACTGGACCGAGATTTTCATTCCCTTCGTGTAATAGTTTTACAGAAATCAATTTATAGACAATTCATAAAGGTTTGATTGTTAATTTTTACCATAAAATTTTAACGTTTTAAACTATGAATTTCTATTCATTTGGTAAGTAATAGTTTGTAATACTAACACTTGATTCTCTCTTCTTGTATGTAATAATTATTCACAAGCCAACTTTGTGAGAATTCGTATATTTCTTTATTAATTTATTACGTTAAAATTTTAAGATTTAAAATTGTCAATTTTTATATATTTATTGGTAAATATTTTGTAGTACAAACTCTTGTTTTTCACTTCCTGCATGTACAAATTTTGCCCAAACCAATTACTTGAGAGTTAATTATGGTTTTCTTGTCCAGTTTTATCATAAAATTTTGACATTCCAAATTATGAATTTCTAACATAGGGTGTCAATATTTTATAGTACTATATACTTTCACTTCCTGCGTGTAATTATTTTACACAAACCAACTTTTCGAGAATTCGTACTTTTATTTGCAGACTTAATTATTAGCTTTTCTAGTTATCAATTTTGGAATATTTAGTGCTTACATTTCTTTAATATGATTCACTTCCTGCATGTAATAATTATGCACAAACCAACTTTGTGAGAATTCGTATATTTCTTAATTGATTTATTACGTTAACATTTTAATAAATAAAACAATAATTTTTTAAGTACTTAGAATCAATATTTTGTTCTAAAAGCTCTTGATTTGCACTTCCTGCGTGTAATAATTTTACTCAAACCAATTTCTTGAGAATTAATTAAGGATTCTTTGTTATTTACCACAGAATTTTAACTTTTCAAATTATCAATTCTTAAATAGTAAGTGGTCAATATTTTATGAAACTATGTTCACTTCCTGCGTGTAATAATTTTACACAAATTTGAAAATTCGTACTTTTCTTTGTGGATTTAAATTTTAACTTTTCAAATTAATAATTTTGGAATATTTTCTGCTTAATATCTTTAATGTTAACATCTGATTCTCACTGGTGTACATTGTAATTATTTTCAGTCATAAAATTTCCAATTTATGTGAAAATACAGCCCAAAAAAGAAGTTTCAGAGACAGAAAACACTGACTAAACTGTTTATTGTAAATTTGGGCTCAACAGCTTTAGTAAAAAAATTTAATGACAAAGTTGTTGACAGATAAACTTTTTGTTTAGTTTGTTTTGACTGAAATGACTACTAGTCGTAATCCAATTTGAGTGGCAATATTCCACTTGAAACCTAAACGCCACTATTAATGGTTTAATTTGGTCCGACTGGCGTTCTTGAACATAATTCGTAAAAAATTTAACTGCAACACTAGAAGTACGAAAATGCAGGATTTTCTCAAAACTGTGCCGACAAATAGTTTGAATTTTAGAACACAAAATTTTGATGTCGTTGATTTTGACTTCCGTGATCTCAATTTCCGGGATTTTGATTTTCGGGATTTTGAAATCCGTAATTTTCATTATATTTAAGCAATTCTGAATAAGTTTTTCCAGGCTTTACAGCTCCTAAAGTATTTCACTTGAAGCGTTCAACGTAAGGAAATCACATAGTTCATTGCTCATTACATAAAACGTTTTACGGACGTAACGTCCTTACAATTTAATTGGAGCTTTTAACACTAGCCTAAGGTTAACTTTAAAATTATCGAATTTTACAAAATTTCACGCTCTTCGTGTTGAGTTGTTAAAGGCTTTACGAAAGTCTGCACAAATCGTATTATAAAGCTTTCTCAAAAGTTGTAGTTATAGTTGCTTCGACTACTTTGAAAACTACCATTTTTATCTTTAACACACGATATACACGGTAAAGTATGTTGGGTATAAAAAGTTTTTAAGGTTGAAATATATGCCTTATAAATGCGTGAAAATTATTTACAGCTCTTTACATAGCAACGTTTTACACAAACCTTGTAAATAAAGCCTGTTTTAAAAGCATTAATATTAATTTTCTCTGCTACTTTCCATCATAAAGTGTGTATCCAAGCCCATTACACGGCCACCCTCCGATAGTGCCTGGTACCGTTAGAAATATTCTACCAAGCTTTTAAAAAAATCGAAAATGAAGCTTTCACGGTATTATTTTGCTGTTTAATTGGTTAGAAGTTTTCATTAAATCTGGTCCCTGAAAAAATATTGTACCCCTTGAAATTCGGATATATTAATTACGGTTCTTTGCAATACTATGTTCTTAGTAAACACTTCTGTGCTTTCCAACTTCCTAGCATTTAAGATAATAAAATCCTTCAAGCACCCTTACATAACCGAACCAATTTTGAAGGGGGACGTTTTTCAGAGATATGTAGCTAGAATCGAATATATATAGGATCGTATCCTTAGAAGATTCTAAGATGATCCTCTTTAAGCAAAACACGTATTTAGCTAAGGCTAGAGAATCAGTGGAAAGCCATTTTTGCCTCAGCAAATAAATAAACAGGTGAAATCCGATTAAATTTTATTTTCAACCGGCATTTGCTAGAAAATCAGTGATCTAATTTTATATGCGTGACACTTCAATTCAAGCGACTTGTCCATCAAAGATCAAGAGCGGGGTAATAGATTCAAAACCTGCACAAAGGTTTAACCGCGAGTATTCAGAATAGAATATTGGATATTTGGGAATGTCATTCATAAAACTGAAACATCCAAAACTCACTAAGCGGAAAGACTACCAAAATGAAATAGAGAATCTACGTCCTACAAGTGTGTCATTACCTTTATGAAGCAGGCGATCTAGATTTCTTTTCAGAGACAGCTTATGACCCAAAATAATTTTCAAATACTTAAAGGAAAGGAAGGGAAAGGAAGTAAAAATCACAAGTTCATCTACTCAACCAGTTGACACACCAAACCACTACAGTGTTAGTAGCTCATTTCGCCTATTTAGAAATTTCGGTAAGTCGTTTACCCGACCAGTATAAAAACTAGATTATCATCATAACAGTAAGCTTAGCTAATAACCAAAATAACTGAAATTTAACTAGAACTCCTCCAATATAAAATAGCAACATCAACAGTGAGAGTATAATGGCCAACTCTGCAAGTTGTATAAATGGAATCTAATAAATCAACCGCCAACGATTATTTCAAGCAATTTCCAAAATATCGATTTAGTAAATTATAAGAGATACTAACAGTGTTGCTGTCCTGAACCCTTACGAATGCATATTTGAACGACCTTCAACAGCAACAATTTTACAGATCAACCTAATTAATGCAAATCTCTAATTGTCACCATTAAATATATTTACTTCACAGATTAGCAAAAATCGTTTAGCAAAAATTACACACCTCATAATTTTAACCCGTATTGGAACATTGATTAGACTTGATAAATATTATACGCGCCTATCACAAGCCAGACACTTGATGAGACTTCGAAAACCATTAAAATTAAAAACGTATCCCTCCACACACAATAGGCTTTTCATATGAACATAAAGCCACGTAATTGGTACACATAATTTCTCATGTTAGAGTTTTATATCACTTTGTTCATCTTACATGCTTTTTAAGGATACACAAACATATTTCGAACAAGGGACACTTTTTATTATTTAAATGGATTTTAGAAAATGTAGAATATTTTCGTTCACACAAAAGCGAGTTGACAAAGGATTCAAAGCACCATAAAAAAGGTTTCGTTATGTCTTGTTTATTACATAACACATTCAGATTGGTACACACGATGATAATATAAAAATGTAACTTTATTAAGGAGCCAATCGATTGTGCTATAGATGTAGGTCAAAAGGTAAGACAAATTGTTATGCTGCTGTTGAAAGGTCACAGCACTTGCACCAAATTAATTAATTACTTTCCCGTTTAAAATTAAATTTTGTTTTCCATTTTTCATTTCCCTCTTAAACGGAATTATTATTGTAACACTTTGTTTTTATGATTTTTCTTTTGAGTTCGAATTAATTGTAACGAATTTAATCCAACTCAACATATTGTCCGACACAAAATATAAAATTTTTCTTGTTAACATTTGCAACCGATAAATTTTCACATTTTTCACTTAAATTTACACTTTAACATTGTTTATATATAGCTTACCTTCTGGATCTTCGCCCTCGAGCAGCGCTGTTAAATCATCATCATCGTATGTGTGTCCAAGTGTGTTTAAAATTGTGCGTACCTTTTCCTTTTCAATTTTTCCCTTTTTGGCGGAATCAAACATGGTAAACACCTTTTTGAATACTACACGCACCGACCACATCATAAAAAGGTAACAAAACATAAAAAAAAAATTTTATTAAACCCTTTGACATATTAACCACCAAAACACACACACACACACATAATAATAAGGACATATTAAATTACCCTCCAATTGTTCTTTATCCAAAACTTCAACCATTTTTATTTATTATTGTAATCCAAGTGAGACGAAAAAAAGAAAATTACAGTATTTTCCCAACAAGCGCACACCAAATGCTGAAAATACTTTGTTTGAACAATTCAACTGAAATAAGTTTCAGGTTTTCGCGGTCTTTTATAATATTTTTTTGCGGCAGATACAACAACAATTTGCTACTAAGCGAAAGATCACACAGATACATATGCATATAACACGCACAGCAAAATGTATCTAAAACAGATTTTCTTTACTTAGAAAACAAAAATATATAATAGTTTTCCAGATAGAGAAAATTTACTTTACAATAATTTTCTTTTATTTTCTCGTGCTATATTATTATTTTCAGTCGTAGACAAATTATGTGTGCGTGTTTATGTGTTTGTGTTATATATGCGAGACATGTTTATGAGATGAGTGGGACTTACGAAAAGAAAATGATTTTTTTTTTGGTTTAGATGTGCGAGCTGCATCGCGTTGCTTCACGTGTAATTTGTTATGCAATTAGTTGCATGATTAAAAATTATGTTACCATAGCAGTGAAACTGTATCATGTATCAAATATGAACCGCCTTAATACCCCAGAATCCCAAAAATCAAAATTCCAAGTTTTCAAATTTTGCTTAGTATGTTTGGTGAAAACTCTGGAGTATCTCTATATTTATGAACGAATTCAGGCGATTTTCAGGCGAAACATTAGAGATCCATCGAATCAAAAGGAACTCGAGGAAACTATATTACTAATATTCAGAGTTGAATGCCTCACTTCGCTCATGAATAAAAAATTTGGTTTTCTTTAGGACAAAAGCTCTCAGTGAATGTCTTGAACTAATCAAACATAAAATTTTGCAAGCCACACGGCTACACATTTTCAATCCCAGGTTGCTATAAATATTCTAACTGATGGATCGAAAAATGCCTGAGGTGTTGTCCAATACAACGATAAAAACCGGTATGTTTGGTGTCAAAAAGCTTGTCTCAGGCAACTAGCGATAGTTTATGCTTGCAAAAATTTTTACTATTTTATTTATGGTTTAAACATAACAATTCAACAGATCGTAATCATTAGAATCCATAGTGAGACAATGAAGCCCTTCAAAGATGTGTTGAATATTTCTAAAATGGCTGACCATCGATGGGGCCGAAACAAAATGCCTGAAGACATAAGGCAGTTGGGAACTCATAAGCACAAAATTTACTATGAGGCGGGTTATTTTTCTATGAAAATAGAATTTTTGGCCCAAATTATTCCCATTTCGGGATGACGATAACCATAGAGCGCACGAAAAATATTTTGTATTGTCCACACAACGGGTGTTTTAAAGCCTGATAGAACTTGAAATTGTAAAAAATAAAACAAAAAATTAAATTTTTATGAAAAATATACTCTGACAGATCTACTCTGGCAAATCATTATGAATAGACTCAGGGTTGAACAACGCTACGAAATTATTAAAATTTACTTGGAAAATCAGTCGTCGATTCGCGTACCACATACTCCCTAGAAGATGCAATAACATCAACACGTATCGATTAGTCGTCATTCGCAGGAATTGGGGCTCTGTCCATCCACTACATGGAAAATTTTGCGCAAAGATCTTGGCCTACACCCGTACAAGATTCAGCTGGTGCATGAATTGAAGCCGATTGGGCTCTAGAGCAGTTGGCAAATGACCCTTTGTTTTATCGTAAAATTGTGTTCAGCGATGAGTTTCATTTTTGGCTTAACGGGTTTCTTAATAATCAAAATTGCCCCATATGAAGTGAGACCAATCCACAAGAGACCCTACTGACTCCATTACATCCAGAAAAATGCATCGTTGAGAAAGGTGAGGTTTACACGCTATTTCTTCAAAAATGAGGCTGAGGATCGCGTTACGGTCAATGGAGATCGTTACCGCACCATGATCAATGAATTATTTTTGAAAATATGGATGATAACCAGACGAGATGTGATTTGAACAGGATGGCGCTACATGCTTTACGGCGATCGCAACCATCGACTTATTAAAATCAAAATTTCGTGATAAGTTAATTTCGAGAAATGGACCTGTCAATTGGCCTCCAAAGTCGTGCTTTTTGACACCTCTCGATTATTTCCTGTGGGACTACGTGAAGTCACTGGTTTATGCTGATTAACCAGCAACAATTGACGCGTTGGAGGCCAGCATTGTTCGTGTTATTCGTGACATACGGCCAGCAGTGCTCGAAAAAGTGGCCCAAAATGCGTCCAGAGTGCGTTTCGCCAAGAAGAGCCGCTGTGCCTATATGCCCGAAACCATTTTCAAATTTTTTGATTACAATTAAATTTTTTGTGTTATTTTTTACAATTTCAAGTTCTATCGGGCTTAAAAAAACAGCTTTTATTAATCTTTATATTGAGCAAACAGTCAGTAAATGAATTTGTGAGAAATTCTTACCAGTCAACCGAAATCATTAGTACTTCCAAATTTGAAAACGTTGGATTAATTTTTTTGTGGTTGGTCAACCATATTTAGTTGTGCTAAAATACCTTTAAAGAAACCCTTTTCTCGGTTTCGAATACCAAAATATATTTTTTGTGGCAATCAATTCATAAGATTTCCAATAATTCTCACTAAAATGTGATTTTCAATTTTTATACTCAAATCCAATATGTCACTCCCTCGATTATCACCTTCCCGCCATTATGAATAAATTTGATGAATTGCATCTTAGCATGTTTCCGCAAAGGGATTTCCGTGGTAAAACCTCACGGGGGCAGATTAATCACATCGATATTAAGTAGATTTTGAAGCGGATTATTGTCATGAGTGCATAATTTATTTGAAACAATTTTGATTGCAATAATAATTCAAATATTCGGGAAATTTAGGGACTAGCGTGAGTGCGATTACGTGAGTTTTGATGTCAAATTCCACTAGAAACGTGATGATTGACACGAAAATAGATAAAAATTCCAATATTTTGTGGTTTGATTTTTTTAGAGGGAGAGTTTTGGACATTGAGTTCAAACATGAACTGCTGCTTAAGCGACTATGGGAAAATTCAATTTATGTAGCGAAGGATTGCCATTAAAACGTGAATTCTTAAATTAGTCACAATTTGTATCTACTTCTCGTTATATTCTAGTAATGGGCTTGCTCTGGCCGGGTCGTTTAAAATGAAATTTATTTGTTGGAGTAAGATTCGGGACTCGATGCAGGTTAGTTCACTGAGAACAGAACGAAGGAATCTGCTTTGCTCAGTTTAAATCCGATTTATGATTTTGGTATGGAGATCAAACCTAACTATCGTACTCGAGTAGAGATTAAAGTTGTGTACGCTATCACAGATACCAACCAGGTCTGGAAGAGACGATGCCTAAGCGCTTCCGACGATAAGTTATGGAATGACATTTACTGACGTTCAGTTCGAGATGATTTTTTGAACACCAATTCCAAATTGGTTCCTGGTTTCGGTTTAAAATATTGGGCCAGATTGGTTGAAATATTTGTTTAAACTTTTATTTTGTTGGCGTACACGATTGTATTTATGGATATGGTCGTTAAAACTAGCCCTAAATGACTATTCTGGGGTACGTCGACGGACCCGATAAAAGAATCAGGTATGGATCTTCCAACATAATAATGCCGTAGAAAACCCTATCGAATGCTTTTCAGAATTTTTTTGTGACGACATTTACGTCCTTCCCCAAGCCAAGTGAATCAACCTCTTAAAAACCGTGCTGAATATCACAGAACAGAAGTCTTCAGTGAAAGCACAATGCTAATTCTTCTTCTTATTAAATTTTAGTCCAGTTCATATTAAAATTATTTGTTGCGCGTTCTTCAGAGAAGCCGATTTATAGGTTGACGGTTTTGCATCTGCCTAGGATTCTAATATTTGCATTTTTTAGATACGCACTAACAATGCGTGTCCTACGAGGTCTTGCTTTGTTGTGCATTAGTAGGACCTACTATACGATGTCTTGGCAACGTACTTTCTGTTTGTCAAGAACCATTAAGTTTCGGTTTGAGATTTGTTCGGGCATCTAAGAAAATGCATTCTCAAACCATAAAATTACCCCCATTAGATTTAGATTATTACAATCATTACTCTCAATAGCGCCGATACACACAGAACCGTGACATACTGGTAATTAAAATGCAGAAGCTTGTTGCACTCGGCATATCTTCAAAACAATAAAGATGATAGGACTAACTTTCTAGGAGAAAAATTGATTTAATATTTAGGTAAATTGTAAGTGGTGCCTAGACTTAACTATAGGAATATCGCTCTTGCACTTTCGGTTCTACTGAAATTTGAAAATTTCAACAAATTATAGGGAGGATCGTGTTTCTTGCCAAGAAGCCCAGTACTCCCGATTACTATACAATAGCTAAACTAAAAATTATTTTTTTTATTCAAAAAGCAAAGCGACTGAAATTTTGTAGTCCTTCATTTCCGGATTTAATACACCAAGTCATATAATAACGATGTTAGGGATCGCTTCAAGATCGATTGAAGTGAAAGGAACCAGTTTTAGTTATATCTGAAGGTATTGTAGATACCTAGTTGCACTACCGTCTTTGAGGGTTCAAATGTCTAATGAGGGAAAGACTGCCAAAATTACTTTACCCTCTCCGTACATTAGTCCTTCTCTCAAGCTATTAGCCTTGATCATTACTCTCGTGATATAATCCCGGTTTTGTCAATTATTAATTAATCATTTACCCCGACACTGCACCCTCCAAAAAGTTATGAGATATCGCCAACAGAGACGGCACAAAATACCGATCATAATTTGAAATGCAGCTTGAATTATTGCTGTTCCTAAACCGGGTGGTGAGATGGCAATCTTCGGCCAATTTTTCGCATAATAAATATCCGCCCTGGTTGGCACTCGATTGGAAACGAACATTTTTCACTAGATGGGCACGGCTTTCTCCATTGTAATGTGATTGTTGAATCGGGCAAATAAAAGGTTCGATCTATATGGAGAAGGTCTAGGTTTCGTGGATTCTCAGGAAGAATCGTGAAAATAGTACTGCGGCACATAATACTGGATGTGGTAGACCAGTGTCTTACTACAGTGTCTTAAAGGCGTACTAAAAGTTGGACAGAAACTTAGTCGTCCATCAAGTTGGTTGGAACTCAGAAAGGTTCGGCACTCAATGCAACAATGGGCATTGGAGGCCCATGGTGCCAATCGATGGTGCCAAGACTCTGTGGTCTTGGCAAACTGCAAGTGGTTGAACCAATGCCGTGATGGCAGTTGACTAGCACTGAGAGATCTGACAGTTAAAAAACTGCGACCGGGCCACCTTAGCAGCTGTGACGGTGGTACCGCCACGATGGTGGCGTTCATGACTTGCGAGAATAGTGACCATCATTCTCAGCTGATATTAAGGGATATGGAGTAGTTAGTTAACCTCAGGTTTGGTTCACTGATAAAATGCTTAGGAGTCCGGCAAGAACGACTAGTAAGCCATTTGAGCTTTGCTTGCTGATGGATGAGTTTTATGATAGCTTTTTTACTATTAAAAAGCTGTTCAAGAGAGCTGATGGTTCGGGTTCAACCAGTTCCAATCGAAAACCTGCTTTTGCTAAAGAGTCAGCGATCATATTACCTTCAATACCACAATGAGCCGAAACCCACATGACCGTAGCGTTATTGTGACAACTGAGAAAGCTAATGAAGGGTTTGCAGTCCTTGACCAACTTGGAAACGGCGCGGGAATTATTCAACGTGTTAAGACGCTTTACTATATGGACTTAGAATAATATGTTTGTCCAAGACAGTGAGCTTAGAAGCATCAACAGCACAATGTGTGATTGCTATCAACTCCGCCTGAAACACTGGGCAGTATGTACCTAACATACCTATTGATCTAAGATTAAGTAAAGGGCAGTAGGTTCGAAAACCCACACTAAATTCAGATTGACAGGCGTCAGCGAAAAACACCAGCGACTCAGACATCAGATTGTAAATATTCTACCACAGCCATAAGTCCCTTAATAGGTAAACAACGGAGAAGGACCTGTCGTAACAAAATTTAGGCAACAATTTGTCATTATCCATGTCGATCTGGTACAGATGAGATGTAATAGTCGAAAAAAGCAGTAGAACATGTTCTAGTTTCTAGAATGAAGGCGTAGCACTGGTAATAGCTCTGTGAGTTATAACTTGTAGGATGTTGAGTTGACCACAGACCATCAAGCAACAGAAGCTACGATAGCATAGGTAACATAAGCGATTTATAAATGAACATCAGCACTTTAACACTTTTGCCGCTTTTTCAGTTTACTTTCAAGGTGAAATTTCCAGGAAAGTTTACTGTCCAAAAACACCAAAGTGATTGACGATATCCGTTCCAGTAACTGGTTCTCCAAGAGAATATTTCTGCGTCTTGTGAAGACCAGTAAACTGATTTTAGGCATATTAACGTGAACAGTTCCACAATATCTAGGGCACACTCCATTAAATCAGATAAAACGCTCCAATATTTACCCAAAACTGTTAAGACCAAGATATCAGCATAGCTCTGGGCAATAAAGCCAATTGATCAATAACTATAGGAGCCATAAGTGATGTGACAAACACTTCTCTGAGGGCAGCATTTCGAAACTCGAACTAAAACTACAAGGCCACGCAGTTTAGCAACGCGAGACCAAAGCATAGATTCAATACAGATTATGATGGTCTGATCAATACCAAACCAACCACAGGCATCATTAATGGTACGAAACGACGTGCTGTTAAAAACACCCACAATATCTACCCACAAGCGATCTTTTAATCCTAGTTATACAAGTTCATGTAGAGCATAGTTTCACATGGTTTGCCAAGCGGGGAGATAATTAAGAAACGATCTCTAACCAATCTGTTGACAATCAGAAAGGTTGGGGACAGTCTGATCGGTTTTATGATTGTCGAACAGGCCCAAAAGCAATCCATGCTCATCTCTTCCAGTTGAAGCAAGTGATCCTGAATGAGAGTAAACCATACTGTAATTCAGCATGGAAGATTCTATCAGGATCCCTGTCTTATATGGTGTGAGGTAAAATATACTCCAACGCTGAGTGTCGAGAGTGACTACCTTGTGGACTAAGTCCCAATCGAGAGGAAAAAAGGAACCGTACAGATTTTCAAACGCAACCGAATCAGAGCCGTTAATGTCGCATACAGACAAATTAACTGAAAGCAGAACTCCTTAATTTGGCCTTTAATGCCTTTTATTTGGTAATAAGAGAGCAGATTTTTCAAATACTAGTGTAATTGCTTTCTTCAATGACGATGCAAGTAGTTCAATGTCTTGAGGCGATAGTATTTCACCGAGTGAAATAAGCCGAGATTCGAGCTCGAGAGGCAATGATTCGCAGTCGATTAACTTCCCAGAGCGGTCAGGTTTAAGATACTATTATTAGGTACGAAGATACTATTATTAGGTTATTATTACTATTATTAGGTACGAGGCTTCTTGTATTCGTTGTAATTAATTGATGTGTTTGTGAAGCATCGAATGATGTAATAAATCCAGTGCCGGCTTTGAAATGTCAGCATGTTAAAACCGTGTGATCGGACCGAAGACAATTTTAATATAATTTGGTTTCGTGGTTTGTGATTTCTCTATTGTGAACACAGTAATACCCCGAGAAAAGAGCTGGAAGGCCGATTTAAGCGATGCGTAAACCTATAGAGCATAATTCGGATCGCGCTTTGAGTTCATTTTATATATAAGGTCAGATCATTCCACTGGTTTGTACGTATATTTAGCGATTCAAAAAGTGCCTTAGAGTTGCATATATTGTATGTTTTGGCTTCACGCAATATGTGCTGTCCACAAACAAAGGTGGTCTGTTAAATTTATTTTGTATAAGTACGGTACAACTGCCTATAAATGAATTCCACTCCAGTGTCACTATTCTGGTAATTCCCCGTAAATGGTAATTTATATGTTATTTCAGTTCAAATATTTTTTTCCGGCCTACTTATAAATTGGGAATAGTTTTTCCACATCTAAATTGGCAGGGAAAATTATTCCCCATTTAATTTTGTTTTCAAAAAATTTAACACTAACTTTTTACCTCAGCATGCCAGAAAAAAAATGATTAAATAAAAATTGCATATAAAATCTTTCCCCAGTTCCCTATTCACGGGGAATTATCAGAATGGTGCCACAGCTAGCTAAGAAATAATCGACAGGGTTTGTAGTTTAGTACGGTTCTTTTCAGTCAGGACTTTATCGTCTTTTAACATTCCTCCACAGCAAAAACGATAACTACAATATAGAATGGCAGAAACTACATACTTTAAAATATTAACCTTTTACTGACCAATGTATAAACTAATTACATGCAGGAAGTAAACTTAAAAAAAATAAACTATCTAGCATTTCTTCAAGTGTTCCCGTTGGCATAAAAAGAACGACACAGTGGGATTCGGATTTAGGATGTCAACAACGTCAATAACAATATTTAACATATTGGAACTAGACCAAGTACATCTACCCGCTATACTTTCTAAATAAAGCATAAATTATAATCAACTAGTAAACCTTTGTTGTGTTTACATCAGCACTTTGTAATTTGTATTCATTAGTGTGTAACCCAACAGAAATTAAAAGAAAACAAAAATCTATTTTGATTTGGAAATTCGTCGCATGTTATACGAGCACATATTAAAGAGTACTTAGAGGCGTGACAAAAAGATCTACCTCTTTAAAAATAATTTGCATGTTTAAGAAAATCACCGAAAAAATTATTTTCATCTTATTCCAAAAATAAATTATTTTTCGTTTTTAATTACAATAATTTTTTATTGTTTTCATATTCTTTAAGAAGATTTTACCTTTAGAATTTCGTACACATTAATATTTTAAAATTGTTTGTGCGACGAATGGTCCAAATAAAAATTTGTATCCACTGACTGTTATGATATCGAACAATTTATCGTTTTTGTTAAATAATCACCGGCTCAGTTGTTTCTTATTGGCTTAATATTATTAAATAATATGTGATTAAGAAATAAATAGAGGAAGTAGGCGAAATCTTATTTTGTTTGTTTAATTACTTATTTTTATTTATTTGTTAAAAGATTCACACTTGCGGATCTCATGGGTTTCGAAGTGTAATAATTTTGCTGCACGTTTTCTTCCCATCATCAAAACGTGTTTATATAGCTTATTAAAAATTTTAAAATATAAAATTTTTTTTGTTTTATTTTTAATTTTCGTTTGTTTTTCATTTTCATATAATAAAAGATCTAGAGGTGTGTATGTGTGAATTTTCCTCGAACCAACTAACTAAAATTAAAAATATAAACGAATTTTAATAAATTAACAATTCGATGTGATAAATTTGAAAATTAAATTTTTTTGTTTTTGTGAATTGTTTTGTTTTAAGTTTAAGATGAATTAACGACGATTTTCACAATAAGATAATTTGTTAATTTTTTTTTATTTTCGGCGGTTTGACGGGAAGTTTACTGAATGTTGTGAATATTGTTGATGACCTTAGTAAATAACAATAAATTTTTTAGATTTTTCTCTTTTGTTCTATAAATTATAAAAATGTTTAATTTTCCGTTCACATGGCTAATTACATCAAATTTTTTTAGTTGACGGCTATCTTAAATTATTGCGTTGTTCTGGAATTGAAGGTCATTTGGTTGAGCTATAGCTATGCCTATATAACTTCACTAAATCGTCAAATTCTTTTTAAAATTTCAGAATTAATTCAATCTTGATATACCTAACGGTTTATGTTTGTTTGTGTAAATTCGAATGTTTGAGGCTCCTTCTTAATATAATTCTGATCCATAGTCAAACTGCAACCTGCACCGTCGTATATGTAGCGGAAATTTTTTCTCAAACATGTTGCTTAACCCTAGACCCGTGTAGTTGGTACTAAGTGGCCCAAACAATTTTTAAACAGAAATTTCTGGAGTTTACCTCCAGTTCACTCTAATATTCATGATTTTCAGAACGATATGCGCACCATGAACAAAAAAGTAAGAAATAGTATCATGGGTATTAAGGTATTTCAATGGCTGCCGAGGATTTGAAGTTCCTAACATATATATGGGACTCAGTGCCATTGATAGATTTCAGATGAAATAGTGCCATTCATATGAAATGTGGTCGATACGTCAAGTAGGCCTATTCGACAAGTTCTGGGATGATGGTGTTGAAGACGCACTCTCCGACGTCGATAATTTTCCTGATTTTATCAGGAAATCCGAATTTCTATGTAGATGATGTCCTAACCGGTGCTGACATCGTTGAAAAACCTCAACAACTACAATCCCAACTAGTAAAACTACTTCACAAGGGGAAAATGGAATTAAGTAAATGGTCTAGTAACCATCAGACCTTACCTTCACCGACGAACAGGCGATTAAAACATTAGGAATTTGCTATAATCCAAAGGGAGATCACTTCATCTTATCACTTCATCTTATTTGTCGGAAATGTCAAAAATGTTCGACCCCCTGGGATGGCTGGCACCACTAACCATCAACTGCAAACTAATGTATCAGACAATGTGGAGTTTGGACTTGGATTGGGATGACCCATTGCCACCCGAACTCTCTGGGAAATGGGATCACCTTAAGCGGGACTTAAATGAAAGTCAATAACCATCCAGATACCGCGATACCTTAATTATGCCACAAACAACTGCAGTGTTGAGCTACACGGATTTTGTGATGCGTCCGAGTCCGCCTACGCTGCCGTAGTTACAGTAAAATTACCGTAAACGGCCAAATTACCAGCCAACTACTAACGGCAAAAACTAAAGTGGCCCCAATGAAGTCCAAATTAACCATCCCTCGCCTAGAGCTAAGTGGAGCATTGTTGTTAAGCCGACTAATACAACAAGTAACCAAAGCCCTAGACGTGAACATCAACAACATAACTTTATGGACCGATTCCATGATCACGCTAGCGTGGATTCAAAAACCGCCGTCAACGTGGAAAATGTTTGTCGCAAACAGGGTCGCAGAGATTCAAACCATCAGCGACATACAATTATGGAAACATATTCGGTCGGAAGATAATCCCGCAGACTTCGCATCAAGAGGGGTGACAGCAAAAAAATGAGATCACTAGACAGTTGGTGGAAGGAATCCAGTTTCCTGCTAAACAAGGAACTATATGAGGGGGAGCAGATTTCCGAGACATCAGAAGAGATCACATTCGGTTCACATCTCCAAATACTAACTAGTCAAGTAGCAGTTGATTGGTTAATCAATAAATATTCATCTCTTACCAAACTCATCCGAGTAACAGTCTACATATTAAGATGGCGGACCAAATAACGAGGACTAATACGGCAAAAAGAGTCGTGATACCACTCTTTTGTTACGTTTAGTCCAAGTGGCATTCACAGAAGAACAATCATCGCAGAAACAAGTTTCTTAATAAGCATAGCAAGCTTCGTTCACTATATCCCTTCCTGGATAAAAACGACGTAATTCGGGTAGGAGGTAGACTGGTAAATTCTAAGCTCCCATATGAAGAACGACACCCGGTTATAATCCCATGGTCCTGGATTGGGGCCATCGCCAAACATTACATGGGAGTAATTATCTAACTTTGGCATGTGTGTAGTTAAACAACACACGCACCATTGCATACGATGCCAGCGATTCACTGCCTCGAGTCACTGTAACTCAACCATTCACATATACAGGAGTGGATTATGCAGGACCCATTAATATACGAACGAGCAAAGGCCGTGGAAATAAGTCCTACAAGGGGTATATCTGCATCTTCATCTGCCTCAGTACCAAAGTAATTCACATCGGAGGTCACAGCGGATTTAACTACGGAAGGATTCATAAGCGCCTTTAGGCAATTCATTGCACGGCGAGGCAACGTCGTTCATATATACAGCGACAATGGAACCAACTTTGTAGGAGCTAGCAAACTAATGCAGCCCATCAATTAGCATTTTATTCTTCCTTCAGCACCACACTTCGGAGGACTGTGGGAAGCAGGAATAAAGTCCATCAAAACTCATCTTAAAAAATGTATAGGCGACACGAGGTTAACATTCGAGGAATTGGCAAATTTACTAAACCAGATAAAAGTGTGCCTAAATTCCAGGCCACTACGCCCATTAACTGAGGATCCAGAATCCCTCGAGGTGTTAACACCAGGCCATTTCTTAATTGGAAATTCACTTACAGCTCCTCCAGAGAAAGAACATCCAGACGCCCCAAAAAACTTTTCATCTCGATTGAGGGTGGTGCAGAACATGCGGTCGCAGTTTTGTGAAAAGTGGACAAGGGATTACTTACATCATCTACAGCAGGGAAAAAAATGGCGAAAGGAATCAAAAACCATCGTCAAAGGTGACATTGTCTTATTACGAGATGAACTGTTATCCCCAACCAGATGGAAGCTAGGCCGAATTCTGGAGTTACATCCCGGCAGGGATGGACTAAGCCGGGTCGTAACTGTGAAAACCACTGATCATCCCAACATCAGGAGACCAATAACAAAGGTGTCACCATTGCCTATCCAACAACCAATAAGTGAGGCAGAGAGTGAGAAGTTACAGGACATAGCGAACCATCCCGCTCGCCGACTACAACCAAAACGTCGTCACGCAAAACAAAACCGAAGTCCTGCCAATCATACTAGTAGACTTTTACTACTGACCTGCGCAGTTATTTGTGCCATCAGTTCGGTACATACTCATCCATTCGGAAGGGAATCGTATGCCACACAACCTCAATCATCGGTGATAATCAAGGAATGGGCCAATTCAGGAATATACTTTGATAACATCGCGAAAGTAGAATTATTGGCGATCAAATGGACTCTGGTCATTCGGTATAACTTGACCAATTATTGGCAAGAAATGCGTAACATGGAAAAGGATCTTACTCTACTTGAAACAGCCTGCAGCCATGTAATCACCATCAACTGCGACCTCTTAATACAACAATTACAGTGGCAATTCAATAACATAAAACAAGACAACGACATCCTAACACGCAACGACTTAAACTATCACAGAAGAAAGCGAAGATTGGGCGATACCATTGGCAAAAGAGCTGGGGACATGTTCGGGATCCTATCTCAAAGGGAAGCGGAGCAATATGAAGAAGAGTTTGAACGAATTCAACGCAATGAAGAATATAACTTAAAATTGTTAAAAAATCGAACATTTATCATCGACAATACGGTGAAATTATTCAAACACAGCAGCGATATAACCGCCCAACAATTAAAACAACTCGTGAACGCATACCAACGCCTGAAACACGAGTTAGCAACATTGAACGAGTACCGGACGTTTCAAGATGAGGCGTTAGCAACAATATTGCTCTCCTTGCAATTAGGACAAGCCATGAAGCATGTTGAAGACACCCAACGTGGTCTACTACAAGTACTAATCGGGGCTAAAAATCACAAGTAGGTGATGATATTGCGGAAGAAGTAGCAGTTCACATACACCAATCCAATGGACTCGTTGTACCAAATCGTGGAATGCGATATACTGCAAGAAACTGCTTAGGGATCGGAATGATCTTTTGAAATACGATAAGGCATGCTTGATAACGTTTGAGAAAACATGTAATGCATTCAAACGTTCGGTTGCACCAACCCTTATTCATGGTATCGTGCTCGAAACGAACGATTATGAGAATAATCGGTTATCTCAAAATCCAAAACAATTGCTTTATTGATCGGACACAAACGTAAACGAAATATAGGCATACACAGCTGTATTGTTGTATGCTGCAAAAGCGAAGGAGTTACAGTACAGTTATGTACTTAGAAAGATTCGAGCAACTTAGCCGGTTTATTCGTTTCGATGATTGTCGTACCAGAGCGCTGCGCCTTGAAACAGATAAACTGGCGGCATTTAGACTCGTTTGGAGCGTCTTTCAACAAAACCTGATTAAAGTTTACCAATCATCAAAGAAACTTACTATTGATGAGCATTCGCAGTAACGACAAGAGGGAGACGTTCATTCCGTCAGTTTATTCCGAGTAAACCTGGTAAAAACGATAAAAAAGATATTCTAGATTAGCGACGCAACAACCAACTTTCCACTACATGGAGAAGTGTATGTAGGCCAGCAGCCAGGTGAGAACTGAACCCATGGAGTAGAGTATCCGAAAGATATCTTGATCATTGTTTCAATCTTAAATTTGGAACTGCAAAAAATTGGCGCCATAAAAGTCGTCAAACCGCGGTTGCCAATGCCGATCACATCTGCCAGAGAACGATTTCAAAATGAGTCGACAACCATATACTTCCATATTTTGTTTTTCGCGAGGTATCCAATTGGTCAGTTATGCCAGTAATACTAGGAGAAACGTGCTTTTATTATCAACTGCACACAACGGCGCAACAAAAAACACGCAAGTAATATTAGATTGCAATAAAACTAAGGGCGGAGTAGACACGTTTGACCAAATGAACAGAGTTTATAGCTGCAAACGGAAAACTAATTGTAGCCTTTGGTGCTTACAGATTGTATCGCCTGAGTAATCGCAATGCAAAAAAGAATGTAGTACCGGAGAAAATGGAAGACAATTACGATGGCACGTCTATAAGTATTCCGACAAATCGTCTGAGCCGACAAAACGTAAAAGAGGCCATTCTCCAACGTATCTTTTTTTTTGTAACGTAAACAATAAAATAATTTTGAATTCTAACGATGAAAACAACACAACAATTGAAACAAAGTCTTCCACGAGAACCTACTTTCGTTGGTGTCGACTCGGGGGTCTGCTTAGTAGTCCGCTTTTTTGTTTGTAGAACATGTCCGTGTCACCGCAGACTAGATGATTTTATGAATCCTATAATATCTATTTTTCGGGACAATTTCGTATCTCATGATATGCGGCTCTGCGATGTGGCAATCGGGCACAGCTTTTTTTTTATTGGCCCGAGCATCATACGAATTATTTTACTTTCGAATCAGCAAGTGTCTACATCCAAGTTAATGGAGTCGTCTCAGCTTTATTACAACTGCAGAATATAATATTTTTCAGCTTAGAAACTAAAACATTTTATGTTGATTTTCTTTTACCTAGAGTAATGAAATTGGTCCATGGCTTGCTGGATATCGGATTCAATTATTTTCTCATGAAAATCTAACATGATTTTATAAGTTAATATTTTAAAAAGTGCCTAATTCAAGTATTTACAAATTGTGGTGACCACTTGATCGAAGATCTATCGATTAAGCAAGAATCTGGTAGGAGGTCTGGATACATGACCCGCCCTTGTAGTTGTTGTAGGTTTCGGTAAAAGATCGAAACGAACATGTTTGCGAGCTTTCGGTTCACGGTAGGTAATTTAAGTCCGTCAGTTGAAATAATGAGTTATGGTCCGTGAGTTGATGTGTGTGTGTGTGTGTGCGTGTGTGTGTGTGTGATTGATTGACCGAGTAACACGGTTTGAGTCAAACGCCAAATGGAAATTTTGGCGTGTCGTCCGTTCAGGTCCAAAGTGTAAATATGTTCTATATGGTCGACAAGCAAATACGGTCCAGTATATGGTGGTTGCAGCAATCTGTGTGCTACGTCAGCGGATCTTTACTAATGAAAATTGTGTCCGTAGTATGTCGAGAAGCCGGTACAGCTCGAATTTCATCAAAGTGTCGTCTTAAATTCGTAATAAAGTTTGATTGTATAATTTGATCGTTCGTAGTATCTAAGAATATTCCAGGAACTAGAGTCGCACATCCGTAAACAAGTTCGGCTGGAGTAGCTTTTAGTTCGTCACTATAAGTCGTTCGTAGTCCTAGTAAGATTGAAGCAAGAACACTATAGTTATTCTCATGCACTCAAAACCGAGTAAGTTAGCCAGTTCGAGAAAAAGTTGTCATTCGAATTGCATGCCTTGGCCCGTGACGATGTACTCTGGAACACCAAGCAAGTGTATCTATCGATCAATGTGACACAATACCGCTGATTACCAGAAACTGGCAATGGACCAATAATATCGAGATGAATAATCGAGAAATGTTGAGAAGTTAATTTATAAATACTAAACGGAGATTTTGTTTACCGAGAGAATTTAACTTTTTGGCAAGCTAGACAACTTTGAACCATCTTCTGAACGTCTTTTTTTTATGATGACCAGATGACATTTTGAGTCAAAAGTTTGATAGAAGCTCTGACGCCAGGATGAGAAAGATTATGAAAACCGTCGAAAACTTGTTTTCGTCATTATAGGAATGATGGCTTTCATAGGGACCTAAATATCCAGACAGTCCAAGAAGAAATAAAAAACTTGCAGTAATTCATGGACCAACAAGTAGTGGTATTTACCAACAAGTAAATGAACAGCTTTGTGGTATGTTGGACACTTCACATGTAGTAAGCCGATTGCAGAGAACGAAATCAATTGATTAACAAGGGCCGCCTACTTGTGATGATTAGACTTCTGCACGTTGAAGTGGCGAAGGTGGTGGACGAGGATTTTTCCGTCTTTGTCTTATATGTACATTTGATGCCCCAAATGACACCTAAGACTAAAAGGATCCCAGAAATGACATAAGTCATGGTATAATGGTGGATATGATGATTCTTCCCGTCGTGTAGTTGGATCTTCATATTTTCGAGCATCTTTATCTCTTGTTCCAATTTGTCGGTATCTTGAAGCGTTACATACTGTGGATGATTATGACGGACTGGGCTATCTTTAATCTAGGTGGTGAACTTCTTTAAGTGAATAGATTCAGCTAACGTATTAACCGATCTATTGAATCCCTTTTCCAAATGGTTAGAATAGGATCCGATTGCAACGATATAAAAATGTACATCCCGTAACACACAACCAGCTTGGATTTTTAATATGCCTTGAAGGTTATACGATTTGCTTTCATGACCGCATTTTACATCGACTAATTGTTGGCATTAAGTTTTTTCAAGTGATTTGATGCATTTACGGTTCCGATGGAACATAATTCCTCAAGATTCATTCTTCCGTTGTATGATTGCCACCTCGCACTGAGCTTGGCTGCTCATGATGTTATATGTATATTGGCGTTATTTCACACAAAACACTTCTTCCTTGAAATGATTGACAATTTTTTACTTGCTCTCTAGTCGTTAATGCGAGCTGTTCCCGATGAGCATCTATTGCTAAATATTCTGCCTTCGGAATGGTGAGTTCTACTATAATGTTTCTTGGAGTTACTCTACTGCGTGTCTTCATGCTATGATATACGTGAAGAAGATCCGGAATGCCATTCCCAGGTATGGTGATCGTTGATGGTATATGTCTTTTAATAATTTCGAGCTCTTGATCCAATTGAGCCGGCGAGAGTAATGAAGGGTGCAATATGTTCTTGTGTACATTATGGATTACGACAAGTAAGGCTCGTTGCGTGTCCTCCAAATTTTTCAAACGAATTTGCTTTTCCCGTATGAAGTACTCGTTCAATTGTTCTAGTTCAGCGTTCAGCGTTCCATGATCATTTATCAATTTATGTGTAACTGCTGTGTAAAGCTCATCAAAGGTGAGGGCTGCTTCTCCTATGATTCGTTTTAAATGGAACTTGATCGATTTAATGCCCGCTTCCCATATGCCACCGAAATGGGGTGTCATGGGCGGTATAAAATGCCAATTGGTTTCGTCGTTGGGTATCATAGTGGCGATCTCGTCCGGTAATGTGGTTATTGCGCGAAGTTTGCAACGTAGTTTGTCCCGTTGCCAGAGTAGATATCCGTGCATAATCCTCTCCTGGATGTAAATCGTTCGTAATCATCAATAAATGATTCGGTTGTTAAATCGCTTACAATTTCAATATGTATAGCTTTTGTTACCATACAGATAAATAGTGCAATGTATCCTTTGTGAGATTTGTGACCTCTTCCCTTGGTTGTTATTAATTGTATGGGGCCAGCATAATCGATACCCGTTTTTGCGAACGGTCTTCCCGGCCGTACTTACGAAAATAAATAATGCATTTTTGATTTACTCGACGTACGGCACGTTTACCGTCAATAATCCAATATTTGTTTCTCAAATGCGACAATGTTAGTTGGGCACCCCCATGTACGGCACTGATATGAGCATTTTCTATAATTTTTTGTGTTACAAGGTTGTGTTTATCCAAGATGATGAGGTCTTTGCTCTACCTTGATAATGCTGAATTTTGAAGTCGTCCATTTAATCGCAACCAACCATTTTCATCTAAAGTTGGATTCAATGATAGTAGCTTGCTTCTTTTGCTAATTTGATAGCCTGGTTAAGACGGCTAATTTCGTTAGAAAACTCTTTGTTTTGTAATGCCTTGAGAATTGTTGTTTCCGCATCCCGAAGTTCTATACCTGTTAGCTGCTTATGATTATTGCTGCCGTGCTTCGCTCAAATAATTCATTAAATACGTGCGCTTCTCTGCTTATTGTCATTAGTTTTGAAGTTTCCTCTTTTAATTCTTCACGATGATGTGTATAAGTAAGTGAAGAACTGTTGACTTCCTTCCAACTAGTTATATTTTGTCGCAGAAAGTCCGGTCCTTTCCACCATAATTTGTTGTTTGTTAGTGGTGCAGATGGTGGTGCGCCTCGTGAAGCTATATCAGCTGGATCGGTATCAAGGATTTTACTGCAGAAATTCTGTTTGCCACGAAGGCCTTAAATTTGCTTGGCTCGCCTGTTATCCAACATAGTGCAATGGTTGAGTCTGACCACGTATACATCCGGTTGTTTAGATTTAAGACTTCTTGTACGTGTTTAAGCAGTTTTGATTATAATAACGCGGGATTTAGCTCTAGTCGAGGAATTGACCAGATCACTTTAGTTGGAGCGACTCTTGTCTTCGATGTTAACAGTTGTGTTGTTATTGTTCCATCTTCATTTACTGTTCGACAGTATATAGCAGCGGCATATGCGTATTCCGAAGCATCATAGTGAAACCGTGAAGCTCTGTGTCGGTATTTTCAGTTGTATTGATCCACCTTTGAATTTTTATGTTTTTGATATCATTTAATTCTGCCTTATATTTTATCCATTTTGTGTTAATATGTTCTGGCAGATGTTCATCCCATTTTATTCCGCTTAACCATAATTCTTGCATCATAATTTTTGCTGTAATTGTTAATGGCGAGAGCCATCCGACTGGATCAAATAGGTTCCATGATTCGGATAATAATGAACGCTTTGTAGCTTGGTTGCGGGATAATAATTCACTTGAGTTAGAGAATCATTTTCGTAAGTTAAACCCACCTCGATCTGTTGACAATTTTAATTCGCGAACTGATTGATATGCTTCGCTTATATTGTGGCATCCGGTCAGCAAATCGTCAGCATAAAAATATTTCAATATGATATGTGCTGCTACTGGATACTCACTGGCTCCATCAAGAGATAACTGTCTCAAAGCTCTTATGACCAATAAACTGACTGCTGTGGCGGTTATCCCATATATGTGAATGTCTTAAATTTATAAGTTGTCATTGGTTTAGACGGTTGAGTTTTCCATAATATTCGTTGGTAATTCTGGTCTTGTTCGTTTATCCAGATTTGGCGATACATTTCCTCTATGACATCGCAATAATATATCCGCTAGGTCATCTTGTAATTTGGGACCATTCATCATGCAATCGTTTAAAGATATTCCTGTCGTAGTTTTAGCCGAAGCATCAAACACTACTCTAAGTTTTGTAGTGGTGCTATCCTGTTTGATTACATCATGATGCGGTATGTTATAGGTGTTACTTGCTATATTGTGATCTTCAACCTCTTCCTGCACGAGTTCCATGTGCTTTAGATGGTTGTGCATCTGATCCCTTTTCTGAGGTTAACTGGAAATGTTGTTCAACCATGTCTTCCTCTTCCGTATTAATTCTGTTTTCTATAGTATCGAATCGAGCTCTATGAGTAATTTCAATTGATCTTCAATGCCTTTAGTAGCTATCATTGTTGTTGGTTGGTTTGTTCTGATGCCGCCTCTGCAGTTTGTTATGCCATTGGTTCTAATTCACCTCCTTTTATGATGTTGTTGTTTATGATTGCTGGATAATAGTCTGCACCAAGTATGAGATCAATTGGTTGTGACTTGTTATAATAAGCATTTTGCATCAAAGTCCACCTCCGGTAACTGTTGGTTGAGTTTATCAAATATCAAGGCTTCGATATTTAGTTGAAACTCGGTTTCAAATCTTGACAAGATTTGTATATTGATTCTATGTTTACACTCCTCCAGTCTCCTATACCGGAGATAAAAACGTTGGCCTTCTTTCTCTTAAGGTTGAGTACGTTAGCGGATTTTGATGAGATTAATGTCACCTGTGATCCAGGATCGATTAATGATCTTAGCAAGATCTGATTTCCCGTGCAACTTATGGCTTTAACTACTGCGGTGGTAACAAAACTTGTCCCTGTTGATTTACTATGAGGGTTTTCGCATTTTTAACTCCGGTTTCGTTTACACACGATGCATGGTTATGCCTGACAATATTTACTTTGGTGACGGTTTAGGCAACGTATACAAAGGCTTACTGCATTTATTAGCCTTGATGTTTCTAATGTTGACATACTTTTGAACTTTTGACATTCATCCAAGTTGTGTCGTTCCTTACAACTATTTACCCAACATGTTCTACGTGCTGTGGTTGTATAGGCCCGTTTTAGCGGTGGTATATACTGTGGTCGGCTTGTCGTTTGTTTGTTGCTGTTCATGGCTTCTAGTGATTGAAATCTTTTTTCAAGGAATTTGAAAACTTCTTCTAGCTGTGGAATATCTCCGGGTTTTTCTATGAATGCTTCATAGAGCCTCATGAATTCTGGGTCCAGTTTTTTCATTAGTATGAAGCTTACGAATGCTTCAAAAGGCGAACGTATGTTGAGTCGATTTGTTATGCAGAATTTCTTTAGCTGTATGTTCCTTACCGCTTGTGCGGACGCCATTTGAATTGTTGTTAGTGATAATAACGCACTGGAACGCACTAGAAAGTAACCTAACAACCTACTAATAATTCTACCAGATTTACAGGCACTTAATGAACAGATATAAACAGAACCCCCGAAACCTAACCATATGTTAGGCACACGCTTCATTATTTTGTATTATTTTAATTTGTACTCCACCAAATAGAAATTTTATTTGTTTAATTATTTTTCTTGAGGTTAGCATTGAAAACAACTCAGTTAAGAAAATTAGAGCAGCACAAAAATATTAATTTTATTTTATCTAAAAATAATCAAAGAACTCTATGATATGCCAATATTGATGTATAACCGGTCAAGACCGGTATTTAGTACATCTCATGCGTCACCGAATCGTAATTTTTGTATACATAATGTTCTGGCTGTGCCGCTGTACCCGTACTTGTTAAGGCGGTCAGCCCACTGCCCCGATTTGTATACGAACGTGATTGGTAACACACTTTATATGCCAATACTCCAGAACCCATTCAATAATATGAGACGTGCACATCGAACGAATCGTGTAACACAAAAATTAATTTATCGATTGAACATATCTTTCTGGTCATTACGAAAAATTATTGTTAAACGAACCATGTTACGTGTGCATGCGGGTGTATGCAAATTGATTTTAAAGCCGAGAATGTTTTAAACATGATAAAATGCAATTTTTGCAATAAATTTTTTTTTGTTTTAATAACAAATTAAAAAAAATATTTAAAAAAAAATTTTTTTAATTTTGTGGCGAGATATTTATTACCCGAACAGATGGTTCAAAATTTTCCGCCGTACACACATAAAATTGTAATAAATCGGATATGATCTCAATGCGCCAAATTGACAATCGTATAAATTAATTTCGTACGTCGCGGATCAAAAAGATATCAAGATTAATGGCATGTTTTAGGTGGGCCCGCACATCTATTAAAATTGAAATGTAATCAAAATAAATTAATATTCTGGCAATGAAATGTGCCAGTAGGATTCAAGTACGAGTGTTTTTTTTAGGGCACAGCAGTGCGATATAAGTTTGTATAATATGAAGTCAGGTACTGACACCGTGAATACAGAATTCGAAACTATAAAAATCTATAGCGTTTTCGTAATATTCAATCATTTATTTCACTCGCGAACCATTTGCTAACAGAAGGAACGTGTACGCTGTACACAAAGTCTATCGCAACTCTATGCGCCATTCTACCTTTTAACATCAACCAACATATTGTAGAAGAAAAATGGTTAAGCTAAAAAAAACAATTTAAAATTCATGGTGCGTCCACGACATTTGTTTTATTTTCGTTTGGTGCTTCTCCCTTCGGTTGAACAAATTTTTATGTCAAATCAATAAAATGAAAGAAGCAATTTTCATGCTGTATGTTCGCAATTCGGAAATCTGGTGGAAAATGATGCATTTTATTAAATTGGGATCATGGTCGGTTGTTACAATCAGTTGTTATTTGATATGAACGGAAATGTATACCTCAATGGTCGCCCCATACTGATATGAAGCAAGAAATACAATTTTAACAACCCACTGATTTACTTCGTGTGTAAGTAATAACGCCTACGGCGGTAGCAAATTGTTACCAGGCACCAACTGCCGGAGGGATAACTTGGCAAAAACAAGGTGGGCTAAAAGAATTCTGGGTATCTACACTTTTAAAAGGTTCTTTAATGATACTATAGCGGTGTTATCGGGTTTTATTTGATAAATGAATTAACACTCACCATATTTTATAATTACAAATTATTTATTTATTATTTATTAAAACTAGTTCACAAAATTGGTTGGTGTGTGAACGATTTTTTGGCACTTAATATTTCACTTGTGTGAGTATGAGACTGTGTCTCTTGAACTTCTAAAACGCGACTGAATCTTTTTCGTGAATGTAGATGGCGAAATAGCTTTGTTCAGCAAAACGCGGTATCCCTCGTAATTAAGCGGCACGGTGTATACATATTTTTGCTACGAAGAGTCCCACGAAGTGAAAAGGATTTTTGAGCCGCTACATCACTCCCCTCCTGGATCGAAAATCGTAGTGTTTTAAATTAAATGTAACCGTTTTTTGAACACTACGATTTTCGACTGGGTTTACGACCTAGATTTCCGTATGCTGACTTAAGAATCCACAACAAAGAATTTGCGCAATTTGCGGGTCACTCAAAGGACCTCTGACTCTATCCACACGTACGAATTTCTGTGAACAGGTTTCCAGATTTTCGATGTCTTGTATCCGTAGAAACTAATGCTTTCATGGAAGTACGAAGCTGCTTCACGAAATCCGACATATACAAGTTCTGCTGTTGTGCAGTCTAGGTCTTCCTTGACAGAGGTTTGAATGCACAATAGCATCGTTGGAAGTTCTGAACTTTAATATAATGTATTACATCGAGCTGTTACCGCAGCTTTTAGTTGCCTGTGGAACCGTTCGACAAGACCATTGGCTTTCGGGTTATATGCAGTTCCCCGAATGCGATGGGAACCTAAAAGCTTCACGAGCTCGGTGAACAACGTTGATTCAAACTGTGTTCCTTAGTCTGTCGTGGTGAAGAGTGGAACACCATATCTACAGATATACCCATATTAGAAGATCTTGCTTACGGTTTTTGCGGTTATTTTTCAGATTGGATAAGCTTCTGGCCAACGGATAAATCGGCCCACTATCGTTAAAATATAATGATAGCCATTCGATGGTGTATATATGTTCGAACCTGTCACTTGATAGCTCGATGTTGCCAAGTTCTGATTTTGTGTGGCGGTGAACTTTGAAGTTTTGTATCAGTATTCAATCTTGGCCAGAAGTATTTGGGAATGTAATAAGTCATGTATACTATCGAAAATTGTCCGTCCGTTGCAAGTTTACGCTTGATTTCGGGGTATGTGCTGAAATGAATTTAATTTCTGCAATTCGTCGTCGCGTTGCTGTACAAGTAAATCCTTCGAGTCGAACGATACAAACAGTCGCTCCCCACATTACCTTTGATGTGATGAATGTCGGTAGTGAACTGGGCAATATAATCAAGTCGGTAACTATAGAGAAATGTCGGCCTTCGACAAAATGGCGAAAGTGTTTGATTGCTGAATACACAGCAAGAACTTCTCTATCGAAAGCAGATTATTTAATTTCCGTAGGAGAGAGCTTTTTTGAAGAAAACGCTAATGGTTGCTAACATCCATTATTTCGTTGTTGTAAGACGGCTCCAACTGCTACATTGGAGGTGTCGGTAGTTATGTTGAACTGCGCATCGTTCAACAGATGTACCAAAAGAGTGACAGCGGGAAGAGAACGCCTGACCATTTCGGAAGCTTCTGTGAAATCTTCGGGCTAAGAGAAGTTTCTTCTGTTTTTGCCTATCTTGAGTAAAGTGGCCGAATGCCTGTGAATAGGCAATAACAGTTCAGCTAACCGTGCTATAAAGCGGTGGTAATAGTTCATCATAGCGACGAACTGCTGTATTTTGCAGATTGATGTTGGCTCTGGAAAATTTGAAATGACATCAACTCTGTCTTTCGGCGGGAGAGGCTCCTTTTTAACACATCGTCCAGCCCTTTTAACACTTCGATAAGGAATCGCTGGAATGTCTGGGCTGAGTTACGAAGGCCATATGGCATTCGTGTAAACTCAAAAAGTCCAAAAGTAGTAGTTTTTGCTGTTTTGTGACTATCATCGAGAGCCATGAGAATTTGATGATATGCCCTAACCAAATCTATTTTCGAGATTGCGGCACCGGCGAGTTTCAATGAGAAAGTGTGTATGTAAGGGATAGGATATCTATCTGGAATAGTGACAGTGTTTAACTGGCGATAGTCTCCACAAGGGCGCCAGTCCTTGTCTTTCTTTTGCACCATGTGTAATGGCGATGAGTCTGTCATAAACTGAAATTCAGTTTTTGCAGCTTTTAGTTTCGTTGCCTCGAGTTCTCGAGGTTTATCACAAGGTAGCCTACCTTGCGTGACGACGTAGTGTACTACGTTATGCTTCACTAGGAGATTGTAATTCGGAGCCTCAATAAGCGAGAGGTATTTCTTCAAAAGCGCGCATTTCATAATAAATAGACTCACGCCAGAGCAACGGTTGCCAATTATCGAAATTGTTTACCAACATAATGATTCTGTTGACCAAACTCATCGTGCGTAACGAACAGTAGTAGACGCTGTACGGTGTAGCATTGAGGAAAACCCAAATCAATCAATTCGACGTCGCTCTCAACAACTGGAGATGTGTCCATCCACTTTATGGAAGATTTTATCTACGGATCTTGGTTTACGTGCTTACAAAATTCAACTTCTGCAGGAATTAAAGCCATCTGACTATCGCACACGCTGCCAATTCGGGTAATGGGCTGAAGCACAAACTTATATTGATGCGTTGACTTTCCAAACAAAATTTTGTTCAGCGTGAGTACATTAATAAACTGAATTGTCGGATTTGGAGTGAAGATAATCCACAAGCCTTTGCCGAAACACCATTACATTCAGAGAAAATCACTGTTTGGTGCGCTTTATGGGCCGGCGGAATCATTGGTCCGTATGTCTCAAAAATGATGATGAGTGGAATGTTACAGCTATCGGTGAACGGTACCCCAATTGGTTGGCATAAATGTTGCTGATATGTGGTTCCAACAGGACGTTGCCACATGCCGCACAGCGCAGGCTACATTTAATTTATTGAAAGAAAAATTTGATGAAAGACTAATTTCACGTAATGCTCCTGTTGATTGGCCACCGAGATCGTGTGATCTTACTCCATTAGATTATTTTCTTTGGGGATATATTAAATCACTTGACCACGCTGATAAAACAGAGACGATTGAACACTTGGTTGGAATCAACTGAACACTTGATCGAAAATTGGACCTCCAGATTACGCCACATACGCGAATACATTTGCGTAATGGCATACAATTATCTATCCAATAAAGCTAGTTTCACTGATATTCAAAATGGTTTTCTTTTTTGCTTTGAAAAACACCCTTTACTGTTTTCTAATAATTCTTGCTGATCAGGAGTACTTTCCTAGGCCACTTTTTGTACACTTTCAATGAGGCTTTCCAGTTCTTCTTCTATCTTATATAAGCGTTCGAGATCTGCACTTGTAGACTGGCGCTTTCTTCAGCTAGCTGCCGAAAGTATTCCCAGTTGTGTACCGTGTCACTTATTGTCATTGAAACTGGAAAATGGTCTGACAATAGCCCTTTTCGACTGCTAAGTAATTTTCGGAGAAACCTCTTGAGATATAGAAATCCAGAAGATCAGAAATTTTATTTGGGTCCGTTGGCCAGTAGGTTGGATTTCTACTGGAGTGAAACTCACATTTTAATGTCCTGCCTGCTTCAAATAGCTCTCTTCCTTTGGGAGTGGTTCTATTAGGTCCCCAGAATATGTTTCTCGCTTTAAAGTCGCCTCCAATAATAAAACTAGTACCAAGAGATTTAAGAAGTTTGATGTAGTTTTCTTTTTTGGGTTATACTTGGGTGGACAGTAGATTGCTGATATACTATAGCTCTTGTTATTTTTGGTTTCAATAGATACAGTAGCTAGCTACTTGCATAGCTTCCTCGTCTATTTTTAATTCTTCGTGGTGTTTAATATTATCCTTAATAAAGATTGTTGTGCCGCGCTGGTATCCACGTAGCAATTCTTAATATATTGTGTCATTATTTTTTCTTGTTAAGTTTGTATGGACTATAGAATGAAGGTAGTCAATGAATTCTCCAATTTTACTTGACGCAATGTACTTTCCAGTATCCCCAGTCTCTGTTCTTGTTTTTTCAATACCTCTCACACCATAGTTACTAGATTTTGATCCTGCGGAGCCAGATGTGAATTGATAGTGTTTAGATAGTGTTTAGTTCTGAACTATTTCCTGCAGGACATGGTTTTTCTGACAAGGTGCTACCTTGATATTTTCGTTCTGCTTAGTCATTTGAGCATATGTTGTGCCTTCTCTTATTTTGGTGCAATTTAGAGGAGTTTGTTTTGGGTAGGGTTACATCCTGGGTTGAGAATTCAACACAAATAACTACTCGATTTTATTCGTTGAAAATAGAGCGCACTAAACCAGCAAATTACACTCAAAATGAACATACCCCTACTTCGATCGATTAAGAGAGGCTGACAACGGTTGCCATAGCGTTACGTTAACGTTTTAGCTAATAGTAAAGATGGCTATGATTTCAGACAGAGACATCAATGCTATTTCAAAGTTAAGTTCAGTTGTTTGAATTAAATCCCAAATAGCTGGCCAACTCTTTCCAATTTTATATATTTGTCTCAATAAATTCCGTACTTTAACGGTGTATCAGATGCATTCGAAACTTCAATACAAATCTTATGTTTGAGTGATATTTTTGTTGTTATTCCTTAGATATCTCACAATGGTCGGAAATTGCAAATTCTAGATCAAAATACGAATTATGAGTAATCCGCGAAACATTTGATGTGACATTTAATAAAAATAAACAAATGAGTAATAAAACAATAAATAGTCATTTCTCCGACGTGCCAGCATAATAATTCATAATTGCTCGTACAAAACAAAAATCGGGAAAAACACAAAAAAAATTCCAAAAATACTAAAAAGAAAAATTGATTATGCCATACAAATTAAAATCAGCGAAATAAAAAAAACCAAATTAAATTAACAAAAATGTGTTGATGATGATTGAAATAATTCATTTGGTGGATTTTATATTAAATCGTATTTTTTTGATATGTAAAATTCTATTTCCACATTTTCAATTTTCATTATAATAAAGGAGAGGAAAATTGTGTAAATTATTAATAAATTTAATTGGATTAAAGCAATAACAACGAAATTAGCAGCAATACAGCATACATTTTGCATATCGTGCATGTGTTTGTGTTTTCTCGTAGAGTGGAAAAATTATTATTTATGTTGTTTATTGTTGAAAATCTCTGCTATAAAATAATTATGACATATATGCTCGCTGTGTTCGGCATTGTTGCGCTTTTTTCGACGTGTATATGCGGAGGCGGCGGTGGACGCGTGGGAAATACAGATGTGATGTAAAATACATCAGCCATAATATATTGTAATTAACGATCAATTTATTAAATTTAAAAAAAAAATTACGTTGAGTAAACAAAAATTTTAATTAAATTTGATTGAAAGTGTTAACGATATAGATAGGACACGTACAGCTACTGGTGAACAGTTATAATGACGTCGTTAAGTACGCGAAAGCAAGCAATTATAAAACATGACAAGAACCCTTAGTTCTATTGTACGTATAGGACGTTCATAGAATACGCCATGAGCATCAGCAATTTCTTTCAATCTATGACGGCCATATCTCGAGGACACTCGCATGAACCTAATTATGGAAATAAAAATTCCACTTGTCAACGATCAAAGATATCAAGTATAAATAATGTTCCCACTACCCGAACAACATTTATGACCAAAGTCAAATTTCTACCAAATAAATACAAATAGTAAACATTTGGGCGGAATACTGGCAACAATATTGATGCTTGATTAGAATAAATTAATAATTAAAATTAATTAAGTAAATTGTCCCATATATATAGTTATGGTTTTTTATGATAGCCTTGGTATGAACTTTAATATAAAAATGCCAAATGGTCGGCATTGGGTTCGGTCATATGAATAACTAGCAATATCTGCACCAGGTGTTGCACGAAACTTCAATGAAAAATTTTGTTATACGCAAGTTTGACGAAATACGATTAAAAAACAAATTACAAAACCAAAGGTGCCTTAAGGAATTAACTAAGAAGCACATGTATCTCAATTGAAAGTCAATTCCCATTTGAGAGCGAGGATTTGCACTTTACTTGCGCATTTGATTACATTGCTCAAATTTTATATATAATGGGAATTGATTCGGTTAGTTTACGAAATGTGTTCAGTACGTTCAAGCAAAGTGAGTTTTTAGAATTTATTTATAATTATAGTAATTGAATTATCCTCAATTCAAATTCGTACAAAATTCGTAGTTTAATTTTCTTAAAATATTTTAACGCCTCTACCAATGTCGGACAATTGATGGAGTATTTATTACCGAAACTAATGAAAATTTAATTTAAGTGCAACACAGTAATTGACAAGGAGTTCTTTTATTTACCCGTCGATTTAAGAAATTTCCATGAAATGCATTTAAACAATTTTCAATCCAGAATTTTCATTATAAAAAAACTTGCAAGAAGCGAATCTTTGCAAAATTTGGAATTGTAGTCGTCGATGTTCAGCCACTTAATGTAAGCCAGATATATAAAATTGAATTAAAGTCAATTCAAAACGAGTTGATACTACTCGATCAAAATTACAGGATTAAAGGTGTAATGGTGTAACTACGAAATGGCCGGAAAACACTACAAAAGCTATATAAAGAGATCAAATGGGTATTGGGAGGTTCACGACGATCTACAAAAATTTATTACCACTGCATCAGATGATTGATGAACCGATTATTTATCATTTTTATACATTACACTTATGCTGTGTCTTACAATTGTTTTAAACACAGTTTTATTTTTACATTCGGCATATTCAGCACATTAAACACCTCATTTTCAAATGAATGTTTCGATTGTGTTACACGATTTTATTCGTATTCGCCTAATTGTTCTCTAATCTTTGATAGCGATTGTAGTGCAAATTTTTATTTTAATTCGCCTAATTGTACTCTAATTTTTATTTTTTTACAAGAGCAACATTTAGGGAAATAATTAACCAATCCATATTTATAGCGTATACGTACAAGTATATGAGAAAATTTGTTATTTTTTTTTGTTAAGAATTTGATAGGCACCATGTACGACCATTAACAACCAAAAGAGGTTCTATGCAATAAACGATCTAACTTCAACAATTTTTTTTATTTAATTTATTACAACTGAATACAATTATTCATCTAGTAATTTTTCTTTCTTAATTTAGTGACGTGTGAATGAGAAGACGTCCATTGGCCAGCTCCGTTTATAGGTTATTTACTGAAGTAGTCTTTGCACTTGTGACCTTAATCCATTAATTCAATTGGTTTTGTTCTCTGCAATCACCTTACTGCATGTGAAGTGTCCAACATACCTCAAACCTCTTCATTTACGTGTTGATAAATTCTGGATATTTAGGTCCCTATGAAGGTTATCATTTTCTATGTACCGCGGAGCTTTAACTATACCACGTATCACTTTGTTCTGAAAAGTTTGTATTATTTTCGTGTTGGTTTTCTTTGTACAGCCCCAGAGCAGAATTCGGTAAGTTCATACAGGCTTTAGCACCTGTTGATATAATAGCAATTTATTTTCGGTTGACAATTCCGAATTTTTCCCGAGCGGCCAATACATTTTTCGATATTTGATATTAAGTTCAGCTATTTTCTTTTTAACGTGCTTTTTCCATCTGTGGAAAGCCCTCCTCCTCCAGCCTTATTTGCATACGGAATCTGCTGACCGTTAATGATTACAGATTTGTATAGCTGACTTTTAGATCAGTAAAAGTCACATGCGTGGATTTCGATGCAATGAGCCCGATCCGCCACATGTTTGTCCTGCAGAGAGAACTGCAGTATCATCAGCAAATGTTGCAATGGTAACATCGTTTAATTGAGGTAAATCTCTGGTGTAAAGCAGGTAAAGAATAGGTCTCAAAACACTACCTTGCGGGACTCCTGCCGAAATCCGTTTTAGCTCGGAGTATTCCTCTTCATATTTCACGAAGAGTAGTTTGATGAGTACACCTCTGTGTCACACCTTATCGAAGGCCTGCGCCACATCTAAGAAAATACTTGAGTAAACCTTTTTCCGCTCTAATGTATTCTCAATGACATCTGTAAGCCTATGAACCTGCTCAATAGTTGAGTGTTTCTCTCTGAAACCAAACTAATATTCTGGGATAAGGTTTCTTTGTTCTATGGTTCTTTTCAATCTTTTGAGCAACAGCCTCTCAAACAAGTTTGCTATAGTGCTGGTAGAATTAACATTGGTCGGTGGCTTACCCGGTTTCGGAATCTTTATTACTTCAGCTACTTTCCACTGTATTGGTACATATTTTTTCCTGAGGATTGCATTGATTATGTACAATAATTTACGGATGCCTTATTCAGGCAGCTCTTTTATTATTTGCTCCGCTATCGGATCGTAACCAGGAGCTTTTTTGCCTTTATGTTCTTAATTTCAGCTTTTAGTTTTGTCAATGTTACAGGCCTGATACCTTCGAAGTCAGATGTTCTGGGCGGATCAGTAGTGTTTTCGTAACTGGTCTGCCGACCTAGAGGTTGAAATGTTTCTTCAAGATGTTAAGCAAACAAGTCAGCTTTATTTTTCGCACTTTTACCCCATTTTCCATCGTTTGTTTTGAATGGGGGGATCTGCGGTTCTGGTCGTAACCCTTTTGTTACTTTCCAGAGGGAATAGTCGGTATCTTTAGTTGGAGCTAGATAACAAAGATATTTTCCAATTGTTTCATTTTTCACTGCTTTTATGAGCCTTAAGTTTGGTACACAAGTTGTTTAAGGTGGTTTTATCTTGGGCCGCACGCATAGTCTGGCATTTCTTTCGGGCTTTTCGTTTTTCCTGCACTGGTTCTCTTACTTCTATTGGGTAAATAACAGAGTTTTCTTTCCTGGATAATAATTTGGGGTGCATTCCTAATCCGAGCATTGTATGACATCAAGTAGCCTGTCTTGTTTCTCTTCTTTTTCATTTTCACTTTTGATTGGCACTTGAAGTACTATTTTTCCTCTACTAGCTGGTTAAACAATTCCCAATTTGTTTTGTTGTTTGTGAGCTGTGGGTGAATTTGTTTTTTCAGGAGGAGGATGATCAGATATTAGGCTATTGACCGATAATGTTCCTAGTATTAAATCGATTGGCTGTGATATATTAAACGATGAACGTGCTAGTTGTTGTGGAGATGAGTCCATCTAGTTGTATCAACGTTCATCTCTGGCAGTTTATGACTAAGTTTCTCAAATACCATACCTTCAATATTTAAAACAAAATTCCCTACAAACCTTGGTGATAGCTCAATGTTGATAACGTGCCGACAAATTCTTGCTTCCCTTCCACGAACACCTGAAATCTTAATGTATGCCTTTTGTTTACTAATATTGAACTGGTTGGCGGCCTGCTGTATTGCCCGTTACACACTAAGCAAAAAGTTGTTGCTAGGCACCTAAATTTTTAATGCCTGGCCATGCAGCATGACTTTCCAAAGTTGACATTTTTTTAAACAAATGGCAATGCTATAATTTATTATGATCTTTGCACTGTTGTACCCAGCAATGTGTGAAGATAGTTGCTGCATTCTTCTCCTGCTCTCTGCGTGATGCTACTTGCAATGTGGGTAGGGACAGTAGTGACTTAAAATAGTTATTTGCTAGCAATCTTGGGTTCACCTTAGGATGATGGTATTTCTATCTTCGGTAGTTGTACTGATGTTGATGATTCTATAAGGCCATTATGTAGACCACGACGGGTGTTGCAATGTTACTAATTTGTTTTCCAATTTATGCTGCAACCACGTGTAAAGTAGTCAATGGCTTGATCGCCTTCTTCGGTTTCGGTCAATACAGTTGTATGTATAGGTTTGTGATATCCTCTATATCTCTTTCCAATTGCCTCATCTTTAAACTTAAATCTCTACTCTTTCGAGTAGTTGTTTACCTCTACTGAGTGTTAATTTCCTACACATCTATCGCGTAAAAACGTTCTGCTTCCGGAATAGTTTATTAAATGGCACGATTTCATTTAGATATGAAATCACTACTCAGTCACTCAAGAAAGTTCACTGTGCCTAAGTACCTATAAGATATTTGTTGGAATGATGAATGAAAATTTACACATACATCTTAGCCACAACAAACATTTAATTTAGTTTTAAAACCCAAATTCTTAAATTTCTAATAAATTACATCGAATATACGTGACAATGTGTTTTCTAATTTTAATACACTTTACGATGTGGCCTGTGGCCTCCATTTCTCTCATTCATTAGAACGATAATTTCGAGCAGCAACAATTTTCTATGACAGATGTACTTGCTGTGGTAAAGAAACCATTTCTCTATTATATTCTACGTAATAAACCATAGACCACCCAGAAAAAACTCCATGTCTGCATTACCTACATTGGGGTAGAATAATTTTCTAATTTATATCGTACATGTAGGCAAACATTTAACTATTCATAGTAAAGCAATCAAAATATCATCACCAATCCCACTATCATCATCATTTTGATAATCAGCTGTAAAATTTTAATTAAAATTTACATAAAATCATCATTTTCTCATCATACAATACAACGGAACTTGAGCGGAATTTAATTCACAAAAAATCAGAATAAAAAAAATCAAATAAACAAAACTAAAATTAAACGAGATGAAAATCTTTGCAAAGTGAAAATACCTCTCACGAAGAATTCTGTTTGATGTTTGAGGAAAATTTTTTATTGCAAATTTTTTTATTTTCCGAGTTAATTCAAAAAAAAAATTCAGCAGTTATAATATTCCCATTTCATTTTGTAGCTGTTTGAAGCCCCTATACAATCATGATAACAAGGTGGTTGATAACTGTGTAGCCGTGTTGAATAAAATATGTGCCGCATGTTGTACGCGACAAAATACGAGTGGCGCCTAAATATATGCACACAATTTACTAATTTTCCATATGTTCATTATTTATTTGCAGGCACGAAATAAGCCAGCCGATGGCAGTAGTCATATTACACAAAAGACGGCGCAGGGCCAAAAAGGTGTTGCACCCGGGCAAAAAGGTGGCGTGCCGGCCAAAGCGACCGCACATTCGGCCAAACAACCTGCACCGGCCAAGCAACAATTGGCAGCAGGCCAAAAACCAAGTTCGCAGCCTGGTACGAAATCATCAGCACCATCGACGAAACAACAAACACCGACCGCAACAACGCCATCCACCGGTGTTGCTAAAACACAGAAAAAACCAAAGAAGAAACATCAGCAACATGATTTAGTTGTACGAATCGATCTGGTAAGTACGGAACCGAACTAATTTTAGTAATATTTTGTTATTTATGCCGACGAATGTGTTATTTTCCGGGCGGATAATTTATTTTGTTACAGCCGCCTCCCAATTATCTTGAGCGCTATAAGACCGCGACCAAATGCAATCAAATAATCGTAATTTATAAAAATTTACGATAGCACTTAACCCCATTTTCCCAAGACATCAAGAGTAGACAGATACACATATGTTGATATATCACATATGTGACAAGATAATAAAGTGGAATAATAAAAGCCGACATTGAAATTGATATGTCAATAAACACGCAAACATAACGCATACGCGTTAAGAGGTGCGAATCTGCCAATTCATAAACATCATCACATGTATGCCAGATGAAAATCGATCTCTGTATACGCGGAACGACACACAAAACTAAACGAATCCCGCATGTAAATCGTAATCGATCCATATTTTCTTACATTCTCCAAATATTATTCATCTTATTTGTATATTTCAATGTCATCTCCGCATTTCTCACACTCCGCGGAGGTTGTATGTGTATCTGAATGTGTGCGTGGTTATCTTCTGCCTTCATTGTTATTTTTATCAGAATAAATAAATTTTATTTTTCACTCGGTGTCAGTGTCTATCACACGACTGGCAAGGGCAAGCAAACATGTTTATATTCCGATATTTTTGCCTAAACTTGATTACGACGGGTGCCACCGATTATTACAGATTTTTCGATTTACTCGTGTTGTTGGTGTTGTTGTTGTTGGAATTTTCACACTGTAATAATCATAATACTAAAATTAGATTGAATTTTCTCTTTCGCTTTGAATTATTATTTATTTCCGTTTTAATTTTATCAATTTTACAAAGTGGAAATTTTTGTACATAAAAAATATTTAAGTACTTAAATTGGAAATTTGGAAAATTATTATTTTATGGAGGAACCAATTTTTGTATATTTTGTTTGTGTGGAGGGAAAGGGACTGTATTCGAAATGGTAAGAACTGATAAGAAAATCAAGTTATCGTTTAACATTCGTTTCGATAAGCAATTTAGATTTTTTATCAGAAAACAGTTAGGAAATGTTCAAGGTTACACGAAAGAGCTGGTCACCATAAGCCAAGCCAGTGCACCAGCTCCAGTTTCCAGCCCCATTTCTGTCCGATGACATTTTTACAAGAGTAGAGGGCTACAGTGCCTTTTTCACTCTTTCTATAGTGTTTGGTTTCCAACTGAGCTTTGACTGTTGAGAAGAATCCCTAGGAATCTCGCCTTATCAGTAAGGGCTAGCATGGTACCATTTAAGCTTGGTGGAATCATTACCGGAACTCTACATCTTCTAGTGAAAAGGATCAGCTCTGTTTTAGATGGGTTAATCTCCAATCCCCATCTGCTGGCCCAACCAACAGTGATTGATAACGCATTCTGCATCACATCTCTGATTGTACCCAGGTGCTTTCCGTCCATTGATTACTACATTCCAAAGAAGGGGAGTGAGGACACCTCCCTGTTCCCTGAACAACCCGTTTTATGTAGGAGACTTCCCCCATTTCCGCTATAAACCTTCTGCTACTTAGCATGTGATTAATTAGCCTGGTAACTAAGTTTTCCCTCCAACTTCACGTTGTCGAAAGCGCCCTCGATATTGAGAAACGCCACCAATGAGAATTTTTGAAAATTCAGTGACAGCTCAATTTCCTGAACAAATGTATGTAATGCCGCGTCGACGGACTTACCCTTATGGTGCGTATGTTGAGATTGTGCTCAGTTGCTGGGTACAATTTCGTAAAAATATGAACATCCAGCAACCTTTCCATGATTTCAGCATAAAAAGATATTGCTCTTAAGTCCTTAGGGTTGATGTGCAAGCTTCTACCCGCTTTTGGGATGAAGATCACCCTAGCCTCCCTCCATTTCTTCGGAGTGTAGCTCAGCTTCAGAAACCCTTTCCACATAACCTCCAACCAGGGAAGTAAGACCTCCGAGTTCTTCTGAATTTCTGCTGGTACATCCCATCCGGACCAGCTGACTTAAAGGGCTTAAAACTTTTAATAGGCCATTTTATCTTTATTATTCTGTTGTACACAACAGTTGGGTGCCGCAGTCGTCCCTAGACCTACAGTAGTCATCCACAGGCTCGCAATCAACGCATCCTCACTTCCCGGGAAGTGAGTTTCCATCAAAAGATCAAGGGTCTCTTCACTAGAAACCCTCCATTCGCCATCCGGCTTTATCAAATAGCCTAGAACAGCTGGACTGGTAGAGAGAATCTTTGTTAAGCGCGAGAGCCTCCACGAATTCCTTTGCGCCTTCGTTTTTTCCCTTTTGTATACTATTTTCTCGATCTTTCCACTCTATTGAAAGGAAACCCATAAACTTTCCGGCACTCCGCAAGTGCCGCGGTCCGCAAGCATCCCTCATAGAGGTATTGCAAGCTCTAGTAAAAGTATCCACCATTGAATCCAGATTACTACCCATGTCGGGGAATTCTGAAACTCTAGGTAGAATACTGCCCTCCAATACCTCCCTCCATTCCCTGATCATATGTGAAATAAAATCGGAAACCAGAGTAACATTCAGAACCTCCTGTCTATTGCTAATCATAAAGGTGGGCTTCTCTCGGACCATGTATGCGGCTGTAAGCCTGAATCACCTCCCCTCCGTCTATATACAGACCGCAGTGATGTCCCCATTGCAATACTACGGGAGTAGAAAAACATTTATATTATTTTTCACCAGGATACATGATCCGCTCTTTTCGGTCCCACAAGCGTAAACAGGGGTGTACCCCTTCGCTCCAAAGTTCTTGCATCAGAACTATCTCCTCCCCTGACTTAGCAGCCTTGGTGTGATGTAAATTTATTTGCGCAAACCTGATCATTGGTAACAGTATTTACTCAGCTTATCACAACAGCCCTGCTATATCAGTTAGTTGCACCCAACAGAGTTGACGGTATCCTCCGTCTCGTTCCCTAAACTTAAGGAAGTCCACATCTCCCCCCTCAGAGTCCGATGTGTCCCTCTTCCCCATACCTAGATATAGTCGATCCCTAAGATCCCTAGTTAACCCCTCACTTGGATTCGCCATATTCGCACTAGCTGCGATGTTTCCTCTGGAGAGGTACTACTCGTCGAGCTTCCCTTAACAGGCTGGACCTCTTGCTCCTCCTTCTCGAGCAGCGCGGTGCTCGGTTTCACTCCGACCTCGTCCTTCCCAAGCACTATGTAAAGGGTGATTTTTTTGTGGTTAGGATTTTCATGCATTAGTATTTGACAGATCACGCGGGATTTCAGACAAGGTGTCAAAGAGAAAGATGCTCAGTATGCTTTGACATTTCATAATGAATAGACTTACTAACGAGCAACGCTTGCAAATAATTGAATTATATTACAAAAATCAGTGTTCGGTTCGAAAAGTGTTTCGCGATTTACGTCCGATTTATGGTCTACATAATCGACCAAGTGAGCAAACAATTAATGCGATTGTGACCAAGTTTCGCACTCAGTTTACTTTATTGGACATTAAACCAACCACACGAATGCGTACAGTGCGTACAGAAGAGAATATTGCGTCTGTTTCTGAGAGTGTTGCTGAAGACCGTGAAATGTCGATTCGTCGCCGTTCGCAGCAATTGGGTTTGTGTTATTCGACGACATGGAAGATTTTACGCAAAGATCTTGGTGTAAAACCGTATAAAATACAGCTCCTGCAAGAACTGAAGCCGAACGATCTGCCACAACGTCGAATTTTCAGTGAATGGGCCCTAGAAAAGTTGGCAGAAAATCCGCTTTTTTATCGACAAATTTTGTTCAGCGATGAGGCTCATTTCTGGTTGAATGGCTACGTAAATAAGCAAAATTGCCGCATTTGGAGTGAAGAGCAACCAGAAGCCGTTCAAGAACTGCCCATGCATCCCGAAAAATGCACTGTTTGGTGTGGTTTGTACGCTGGTGGAATCATTGGACCGTATTTTTTCAAAGATGCTGTTGGACGCAACGTTACGGTGAATGGCGATCGCTATCGTTCGATGCTAACAAACTTTTTGTTGCCAAAAATGGAAGAACTGAACTTAGTTGACATGTGGTTTCAACAAGATGGCGCTACATGCCACACAGCTCGCGATTCTATGGCCATTTTGAGGGAAAACTTCGGAGAACAATTCATCTCAAGAAATGGCCCGGTAAGTTGGGCACCAAGATCATGCGATTTGACGCCTTTAGACTATTTTTTGTGGGGCTACGTCAAGTCTAAAGTCTACAGAAATAAGCCAGCAACTATTCCAGTTTTGGAAGACAACATTTCCGAAGAAATTCGGGCTATTCCGGCCGAAATGCTCGAAAAAGTTGCCCAAAATTGGACTTTCCGAATGGACCACCTAAGACGCAGCCGCGGTCAACATTTAAATGAAATTATCTTCAAAAAGTAAATGTCATGGACCAATCTAACGTTTCAAATAAAGAACCGATGAGATTTTGCAAATTTTATGCGTTTTTTTTTTAAAAAAAGTTCTCAAGCTCTTAAAAAATCACCCGTTATAAGAGTAACTGAGCCGAAGCCGAAGTTTATAACCCCTTTCGTTTTTGACAGGGGAGCCAGGGATTCCTTATTGATTATCATAATGATTGATTATCATCAATCTTAAACTGCCCTTGGGCTCCTCCTGCTTAAAAATTCTTCAGTTTCCCATCGGAAGATCCGGATTGCAAACCTGGATAATCCTCAGCGATTCATCCAGGTTAGCTCTGTGAGAATCCAGACCATTGTCCTTGATCTACTAGGTATTTTCTTCTTCGGAACTGCCCTGAGCATCGCCCCTGGCCATACCACGCCTACTCCCCGATCGCCTTCCTGTACAAGAAGGCCAATCTTTGATCTGCACACGCGGTCAGCTTTTGCTATCGCTGATACCAACCCAGTTCCCTACAAATTGGCGTGGTCCCGGATGTTGTCCAAGGACTTTAAGAAAAATTAGGTTCAGTGCATTAAAAACCAACCTCCATTTTTCTCCAGTGATGCTCCCCTCCTCATGGCTCTCGTCCACGACGGCTAGCACCACCTCCCCCTCCTTCACAATATCGCTGACCTCTGTCTTTTAAACCCAAGGTCCTCCTTGCATGCATTGCTCTCTTCAGCAAAGCAACTATTTGCCCAATTAACATATTTCCTCTGTTCTTCCGTCCATTACTCCGCCCGGACTGTAACTAGTCTGTCCAAGACACGGAGGGCCGAGCGCTTCGCCCTGTATCACCGAACCGAAGGAGCAATGATTTTCTCCTTTTCACCGCTACCACTAGTTCCTGGGTTGTAAGCCTCGGAACCAGTCTTAGCCACACTGATGGCTGGAGTCACAGACCACCTCGTCTTCACCTATTTTAAAATTATTTTTGTTAGATTCCATAATTAGATTCCATAGTTTATCCCACGAGTATCGGAGAAAATGATGGTCCTCCCGTGCAGCGATCCGTATACACGGGTAAGACTACATACAACTGGAAGCCGCCTATTATCCTGAGGGATCCGTTCAGGACTGGACAATTATTTTTAGATGCATCCCCAGCCTGGCTGATCATCAGCATCGTTCGCATAACACCTTGATCCGACCCATCCGTCACCATTTAGCGTGACTCGCCCCACACTTAGGTTACTTTTTCATTCATTCTTGTTTTCAAGTATGAGAATCTGGAGGCGATGGCGACAGTGGTGCAAACACGCAACAAAGAAATAACCCAATGTTATCGCAACCATTAAAAAGGACGTCAAGGACCTTAACGCAGATATCCAGGCACAATTAAATAATCTGGAAAATGTTCCGGAAGATCAAAATAAATTGGACCTGGTGATGAAATTCCAAAAATAATTTGGGCTTAAAATTCATGGTTCTATAAAAGATCATCAAACCAGCATTTACACTTCATCTTAGAAAAGCTTGAAAAAATTCAATCATGGATTCATACTTTATGGCTGGAGCTTCAGTCGAAACAGAAATCCATCACCGAATTGACGATACTAAGTCAAAACAAACCAGCGATTCCACAGAGCATAATAGGGAGTCAGCAGAAAATGGCAAAACGAAAGAATTCACCGTTCCAACAATTAAGGGCGATGAGCAACCAATGAAATACTCGAGGCAACGCATCCGGATGCAGGTTTTAATGGAAATATGTGATGGCATAGACGTAAAAGGTTTTCCGCTAAAATATTATGTCAACGTCATCCAGCAGGTAATTGCAAAAAAGTTACAAGCATATAGATGAGCTACATGAACACATCGCTATCAACGCTGCAGATGATGAATTTAAAATGAAATATTTTACTAACAACATCTACGAGGTGATAATTCAAAAGTACCAGCAACAAAAATGAGATAATATAAAATCGCCTAAAATTGCTGTGCCAGTGTTTAACGGAAAAAACCAACACTTCATGGAGAAACTGCGACAAGAATTAGGAGATTAAACGATCAAGCACCTTGGGTAGTTTTCATCACTTTTCAAAAATTGGATACATAAGACCAGAGTTTATTTGGACATAGGCATTATCCAATCCAAAAAAGCTTCCAACCTTTGAAATTTTAAATTCATTTTGTACAGCCCGTTTCCAAGTGTTAGAAGCAATTAACGTTGGAAGAAAGCACCGCCCCTATACTGAAAGAACAAGGAAAGATGCAATTTAGATCATTTCATATATCCAAGCAGGAAAGCAAACCCGAAGTCCAAAATTTAAAGGGATGAGCCGATGTTTAAGGCTGCATAATGTCACAAATGGACACCAATAGTACTTGGGAGACACTGGTAATTGTCAGAAACATGGAACAAAAGATGCTTAGGGTTTCCACCGATTCAGGTTCGCAGGCATCATTCATCACCGATGATGCTATGCAACAGCTAAGATTGGAAAGAGAGCGAATTCAGGTCATAATAACAGGATTAGAATGATTTACCAAAAGGCCAAGATGGCACACCTTAGACTCACCACACCGAGGTTTGTTGGATTGTATACAGCGCATATGAAACAACTGCCTCCAAAAAATAAGCGCATTCAATAGTTTCGTTTCGTTGTTAGAAATCGAAAATATGCTGAAACGGTTTTGGGAAATTGAGCAAATTTTAACCAGCCGTGTACATATAAAAACAAGAGAATATGTGTGAGGGACATTTTGACAAAAATATAGTTTGTCATGGCCGAGCCCAGATTCCATTTGATAGCAAAATCAATGAAGCTTCCGAATCTGATTCACGGGTAATTGCACTATGTACCACATCATGCCGTATTTAGCACATCATGCCGTGCGGAATGAGAGCAGCGAGAGGTCTGCTAAACCCAGTTCCGGAGTATCCTTGAATGACACAGTGCTAATGGGACCGGTGCTACAGCAAAACTTGACATCCATTTTGCTCAGATGGGCAAGCATAAATATGCGTTTACGGCGGACGTCGACCCGTCATAAGCCTAAAAGATTTACATTTGCATCGTATATGCTGGTGAGAAGCACCGGATCAACCAACAACAATTACGCTCTTCGTAAAGCACCAGAGATAGCAGTAAGGGATTTTTATATAGATGATTTAATGTCTGGAGCAGAAACGGTAGAGGAAGCTATAACCTTACAAAATCAACTTCGCTTACTATATCAATCAAGAGAGTTCTCGTTAAAATAAATGGTCATCAAACGTTAAAGAGGTTTCAGAAAGGATATCAGTGGATAACTTGTTACATCTGATGAAAAGGTTACCAAAAAGGTGATTCTATCAGTAATGACGATGGTATCACCCATTAGGATGGTATATGTGCCAGCAACAATATTCCCAAGGATACTACTTCAGGATTTGTGGTTAGGCGGGTTTGTTTGAAATGATAGATTGCCGAGTCATATCGTAAAAAGATGGAACAATATATGGAAGCGGTTTCCTAATTTAGATCTAATTTAGAACTAACTAAGCCCTAGTTAGTGGCGTCATATCCAAAGCAGTGAAAATCATGCAGACGGCACATGAAAAGTGGTTAAACCAACGACACCTTAGTTTTCAAAGAAGTTTAGCAAATTGTATCCATTTCTGGATGAGAAAGATATAAGGATTTGACGTCGTTTGGGATTATCCAACTTCAACATAAGGGACCATTAACGAGGATGATAATCATATTTTTCCAATTAATCATTGCGGCAGAATTATTGGATTCTTAAGGGTTTAAGAACAGCCAAGGAAACAATTTCAAAATGCATTGTGTGCCATTGTCATCAAGCTAAAAGCAGCTTACCTAGACCAAGAATACAAATTAGCCGGCCGTTTTCAAAAATGGGAGTTGACTATGCTGGTCCAATCAACATACACCATCAACATCTCACAGCAAATTTATCGCAACTTATACTCGCTTTATAGGGAGAAGAGGTAAGCCTTCCCGCATCTATCTAATGGCACGAAGCTTAAAGAACGGTCAAGGGTAATATAGGCTGGAATGTAACGAAAACATGCAGGGCACAGAATGGTATTTTATACCGCCATCTTCACCGCACTTTGGTGGACTGTAGGAAGTAGGTATAAAATAAATCTAAAACACGGTCAGTGAACTCTTGTGTGAGTTGTCAACACTGCTTGTCGTTTAAATTCCCGGCCTTTCTGCCCTCTTACTGTTAACAAAGAAGATTTAGTAGCTCTAACGCCAGGACATTTCCTAAAACGAAAGTCGCTCCATCTTTGACAATAATTTTTTGCCCCAAATTTACTTTTGCACAATCAAAAGTTTCGAATGAAATTTCTCTTAGCTTCGAACTCCATGAAAATCTCATTCTGCACCATTGCAATCAGGAACACGTCTGACAAGGTCAGAAACACGTTTAGCTTAAAAACCATATGAACCACTTCTACATAGCACCAGCGATGTACGGTCGAGTTGAACGTGAGCGTATTTCCATTTACATAATTTTTTGTTATTATTTGCCACTCGCAGGCGCTTTGCTTGATTTGGTTAAGAAATTTCTTTGGGCAACATTCATAATGACCAATAATGATATGGGAAGTCATTCTCGTCCGTTCTAGTATCGTTAACTTCTTGGTCGTCGTCATCGAGTATAACTAGACCTGTTCATGTTCGGTGAATACGCTTGAGGCACTTATCTCACCAACAATACTTTCTTAAATATTACGTGGTTTCGATGCATTGCACGCATCTAGATTCCTATCACCATCGTCAACAATTATGTTCAAATGATGTAGCTAGATCAGCGAGCGACAGTTGTAGTACTGTTGAGGCACGCACGACGTACTCGCGAGCAGAAAATTGTCTCTCACGCAGAATCTTCATGCAGCTATCAAAAGTTTGAGGATATCACTGTTGGCCCGTGTTTTACCTTAGATGTACAGTGCGTTTCATTATTACCGAACTGTTCAATGTGCATGTTGCCCATTCAGCATTTCAACAGCTTCACTTTGTAATTGTTAATGAAAATTTCTTCGGGCTTGCATGTCAAAATTTGCGTTCCCTCAATTTTTGTAGAACTAGTCGGAAGCATTCATGGACCGACAGGTAAATATGGCATTCGATATACCTTCGAAATCGGCATATGAAAGTGGAACCGGATTCGATTCTAAAATTGAATGCGACAGAAATTATCAATTAATTTTGTTTCGCGAATCGATCATGGTATGATCAGAATCGTACATTGGGAGCGTGTAGATGAGGTAATCGATGCGCTAAATCTCGAATATTTGCCAATTATTCGTTGTTGAAAGTAATGCAGCGATGACTGTTCGAGCTACCTTACCTCCCTGTATTGATGCCATACGGAATGACGTAATACCAATCATACCTCTCCGCCTTCATCAGCTCATGTCCATTTTGAACGAGGTTGGTGGTCGTATTTTTGGAAACTTAAAGCACGTTAGAATGTTCACCATTTGAAAGTTCTGTCAACTCCGAGTTTTGCTGAAAATCAGTGAAGAAAGTGAGATTGTCGATCTTAATAACGATGTAACGTTTTATGTCAAAAAGTGTATCCAAACCAACTTATAGGCGAAGTTTCAGACATCTACAGTATTTTTGAGATCGATGAGGCTGCCATTTATTAGAGAATCTTGCTTGTAGTCATAAGTGAAGGTGGTAAAATGATTCATCAAACCGGTTGACATTTGGTCGCATCCTGGTTAGTCTTCTGGTAAGCCTTTCTTGGCTAATCGGCGGTGCGGGATGTTGGTATTAGTTGATGGCCAACCCTGAGAATTTAAAAATATGTTTCGACGAATACTGACCAACCAATTAAGAGCGCGTCTTCTAAACGTTAGAAATCGTTAACTCCTCATAATTCGCAAAAATCACGAATTATAATTAAAATTAACCAACCACATTCTTCGTTTAATTTTTACTGCGTTTAACTATATATTTTATACATCTGTCATTGACACAAAAAACCATCTGGTTGACATTAGCGGTTATCTGCCAGAAATAAAACGAAAATTTAATAGTAAACAAGTTGAATTTTTTTCGTATTGTTATTGCGGATTTTGTCACAAAATTCCGTCTAATACTGCTGTACACGATAACGTGGCAAAGTAAAATAACCAACTTTTATGCAACACACTGTATAATTTGTACACAATTTATCATAATTACCTGTCATTATTGACAGCATCAATTGATTACTATTTTGTCATCGGTTGACCCAATTATAGACTAGACGCATAGAAATTGTGAAAATTTGTAAATTTAGAAATTGTTTTCGTGAAGTGAAGAAAATGTATATGCACCTTTAGGTTAATTACGCAAGATGTGTAATTATCTGTCACCTGGTTTGAAATAACTTGTCAATAATATTTTACGATATGGCGCAATAATTTTACAAAAACTACACGCAAAAAACCATAAAAATATTCCCATCTCCTCCTAAGTCCGCTTACACGAAATTATTTATAGCTCGTAATTTAATTGCAATTTTAATTACTTCATGTGCTTCCACTTTATCATTTCTTATAATTAATGGCGTTCTCACTTCGAACAATTGGTATGCAACAAAATGCAATTTTCGTTGAATGGAACAATGTCGCACACAGGCAATCAATCTCTCCGCCAAATATTTAATACCTTCCCGTGCACACAAATTTTCTGAAAAATTTCTGTTATTTTTATTACTGTTTACGTGACACTTCACCGTCGTACGAGTATACCACCTGCTAACATTTTCCCACCTAAATCAAGTAATTACATATTAAAAATTTGTATGCGAGGTGAAAAAACAAAGTTTAAAGAGAAAAACTCAGCGGCAAAAAATGTGTCAATAATTCTGCGAATTCATCACACAATTTTATATACAGACACAAGTACCACTCGTCACATTTTCTCGACAGCAATTTTAATCGTACGTCGACGACGAGCAACGATTTTCAAAAGCACTGTAGAGTGTACAGATACAACAACAAGGCATGAAAATTATAAAAGAACACGAGAAAAATCTGCTCGTATTATTTTATCTATTACTACAATTTTCTTTTATATTTTCATTTTTCTTTTTTTTTTTATTGTCAATTGGCAAAAAAAAATTAAAGAAAATATTTTAATTATATCGTTATCACTATGTTGTGTCTCTCTCTCACTCCTTTATACACTTTGTGTATTTGTGGTGTGGTATAGAACTGCAGGGAAATTTTTGTAGATACGAATTTCCATGTAACTAATCAAAAAGGAAATGCTTGAAACTATTTCTGTATAAAACAAATGTGAAAAATTGTGTACTAAATTCTTGCGACGTAATTTCCTGTTTACATTTAATATCTTTTTTCCTTCTTTTAAGTTTTTGACAAACCAAATGATACAGAATTGCCAAATAATTTGGCCGCCAGTAAAATTTTTTGTTACTCGTATAATATTTAAGAATGCTCGCGAACGTTTTTTAATTTGACCATTCTGAATTAGACGCGGCTATTTCTTGACGGATTATTAAAGGTATATACTTCAAATATTTGACTCCTAATCTGTACTCAAGGATTTTGCAACGCTGTGCTTGTGCGAAACTTGACCGTGTCTTACGGTTTTTCAATATAAAGTCGGATTGTGATACTAAAATAATTCTGTTTAAATAGTAGCCATGTTGGTGGCCACATCTGACGGCCAAATTTTCAAATTTGGTAGAAGTGCTTGAATTTAGTTGTTTGAAATCTGGCGATCCAACAGATTATTATCTAGGTTGTTTTGTAACGAAGCCTTGGAATTCTAACATTTTATAATTTGTAGGGTGGAATTGGGGTTCTAATATGATTTTTCGGCAAACTTCTGGAATTTGGCCATGCTTTATGAAACAAGGTGGTATCTTAACAGGTTTACATTTTCAAGTAAAATTTGGACATAGCTATAAAACTCGTTCGAGTCTTATTGTGTATGCAAACCTTATTTCAGTGCTGATGACTTCGGAGTTGTCTTAATAAGCCTATTCGATTTGTAGGGATAGAAAACATTAATTATTGGAATTATACTTTGACCGATTATGCTCTTATGCCTTTATTATGTTTTTTCGAACTTGGTATAATGCTTGATGGATCAGATTGCAATTCTAATATGATCCAATTCTGTCATGCTAAATAGTAACGGTTCAACTATATCGATCGCTTTTCTTAATTTCTCAATGACGAAGATTCAGGAATATTGGATAGTAGCCGTTTACAAAAATATCTTATTGCGAAGAATTATAATCGACGGATCCTTTTCCGACCGCTTTGAGATGACAACTGTCGTCCGATAGAAGTATCATATAAAAATTAAGATACTCGAGCCTTACTTTAGATTGAAGTAGTCACTATATTCTAGAGCCATCAAAATAGCATAGTGAAATTTTTAACGTTCCTGTAAAAATTTTAAATATGAAAGAAAATCCCAAAATATCATTCTAAATGTCCATCACGACCTTAACCCTTGACCTTCCACAGCAAAATTTCTCTGAAAAATCGAAAACCCTGGCTCACAAAATTTTATCAACATCATTCAAGCCAAATAAAATGTTAAAAGAACGCCACAAGCTCACTAAGAACTTCCTTGAATAAACACCAATCGGAATGAAGGAACCCTAAACGAATTTTCCCGAAATTAGCAACAGTTGAAATCGATTCCTGGAATTTTTGAAATCCTCCTTCATCAATTTTTGTCAAAATCGTGCGACCAAAATTTTTATTAATAATATCCCGGCTCCCAGTGTTGCATCACGCTGCTGGGTATTGCGCCAGTTGCGCAATTCATCATATTGCCTTATAGTGCGTTTTGTACCCTGTTGTGTCACGCTGCTTCATCTTAGGTATTGTGTTGTGCATTAATTGATGCATGCCTGATGTTATGGTCCATCATATTGCGAAATGTAGCAACAATTTGTGTTAGTAACGTTAAGGTGACAAGTTGCATTCTGTATCTAACAAATGTTTTGAACTTTGTCCTTATTTCACTTTTCATTCAGCGTCAAACGATTTTGATGCGGTCTGGTTTTACCTAGGTTCATTTCTTTAAAAAAAATTCCGCCGGCACGATTTTTATAAAAATTGCCAACGGAGCTATTTCGTGTCCAAAACTTAATTGCGATTTATGTCACTCAAAAATCATAATTTTTATCAAAATTGATTGAGTCATAATTTATTCAAAAAATAGGTCTACGGCCCAACCGAAGGACCCCTAGACGAATTTAGCACCCATAGAAATTGATTACTGGCATTTGAAATCCCCATTTCACCAATGTTTAGAATCTTGTGACTCGAAAAAAAAATTATTGAATCCGGCCCCACCACCGGATGACACCATAATGAGTTTTCCCGATATCAGGAACCATTGCAATCGGTTTCGGGTACTAGGAAGCACCACCTAAGTAAATATTAATAAAACCGTGTGATCCGAAAAAAATAAAGAACGGATGTCGATCCAAAACGGATCACCCTTTGAACGATTTTTCCGAAAAGTGGCACTCCAGCCTTGGTCTCTTGATCTCTTTAATTAGTGAGTTTATTTGTGAGTTATCTGTAGTGTCCTTGTTACAAAGAAATGGAGTGGATCGGGTATTTTATTAACATCTGTGGACCTGAAAATTGGGTTTTCATTAGAGTGTCAATTACAACAAAAAATGTCTCTGCCCCCAATGCTGTTTACTTCGAGTGGAAGCTAGTCTGAACCGTTCAACCATGAACTTACCTCGCGGTGGGCAATAAACTGCAGGAACGGTTAGTGAATGATTTTTTGTATTGTGTGATCCTCCCTGATCTGGGAGTTTCATGTGATACACTTTATATCCTATAAATTTTGTATGTGATTGATTTGTGAAGTGTGTTCCGGATAAGAGACATCAATTTTCTAAATGTCCATGAATATTGCAATTCCCGCTGCTGTTGGGGTTTTAGGCTAATATTCTAATTTTTATGATTTTATAGCAGGAGCTATCCTGCCGCTGTTTTCTAGTTTTGCGAGTCTTTGGATAATAGATCCAATGGCTTCGTTTTGATTTTTCTCTGGTTCTTCCATTCTGTATACAATTTTTTATCTTTTTTTTATCTGGTTCTATCTGGTATCTTCACAATTTGAGTAACTTCTTTTATTTTTACATTTTTCAGAAGTAAATTTTCTTTTATTTCATCTGGCTGGCATGATGAAGGAAGCTTTTTGGCTATAACTTTTATTGGTCGAGACTGTTTTCTGCAGTTATCTGAGTCTGGAACAGTTACTTTGAGGTCTCCACTGTTCAGCAATGTTTTTTGATATTATGTTTGATTTGAATCCATGACATTTCTAGTATGCTGATAGTTTTCAACTTTATTTACAATTACTGGTGGCTGTTTTGTGTCTGACACCTCTAGTTTTATCAGTATTTTCGTGAGGTTTATCAGATTGTTGAGATTCCTTTATTCTGCTGCTTACCAGCTTACTAGTTCGCCAATATTATTATTAGGCTTTTTTTGGGCGATTTTCCTTTTCTGAATCCCTGCTTCTAATTGTTTAACATTTTCTACAAGAATCACTATTACTGTTCTTTTTAGAAACTCTTCTTCTTCCAAAACCACACAACGTTTTTTAAGAACTCAGGAACTTAAGAACTCCCTCTTAAGAACTCAGGAAATTAAATTTTTTCACTTGCGGAGACAAACTTCGCCAAACTTGACCGCTAATCGAGTTCTTATTACGCAGTGCACGTCAACTTTGGTAGTTCGACGCTCATCATTCTCAATGTTCATTTGTGTTAAAGTCAACGTGAATAGAACAAATATTTTTATTCTGTATTGTTGTATTCGGCCCAACATACAAGAAAACTATCAGCTTCTTGTGGATCGTGTGGACTACGTATTCGTATAAATATAGAAGTTTTCCGATCGATGTCAACACTCACTATGTTGTTACGAATCACATTCTGCAAAGGAAACTCTTGTTATGGATAATATACCGAATTCTGGCCTGTTGTAGATCAGTAACATCAAAACCAAGTTGCACAGGCAACTCTTTACTATTGATGTATACCATCCACCTACTTTAATCACATATTGTTACGATTCTGGTAATGTTAACGCTAATTCTGAGGCTCTGCCTCGCTATAATTTTCGAACAACTGGTTTTGGGACATTTTTCGGATTGCTAGCAAACATCGATTTTAACACAATGCTAATTAATAGCAATAATTTGAGAACTCGGACTATCAAATTTTATTCTGTAATATTTGAATATATCGAAAAATCTGCACTCGCCAACAAAATATATCACCGGTTCCTCCATGGTACGATCGAGACGTGCGTATACTGCGCAATCTCAGGAATAAACGTCGTCGAAAGCTTTTAAAAACCAATGCGGACTCACTGAACATTTAAAATAAATTCTAAAATTTGTCTTATGCACTTTATTATAACTACATCAAAAGCGATTTTTTTACTAGGAATTTTCCGTCAATCACAAGAAGACCAATACAGACCAATTGCGAAACTGTCGTGTATTACAAAAGTGTTTAAAAGTATTGTGTATGATTCACTGTATTTTCATTGTAAACAAGCTCAGTTGCCTGGAAGGTTTATCCACCAGCACCAATCTAACATAATGTGCATCGTATACCTTGAACACCATGAAGGTAGGAAATGTGGTTGATATCATCACCACCGACTTCAGTAAAGCATTTGACAGCATTTCTCAACTCGACAGGTTGTCCAACTCAATTTTTGTTATGGGTGAGCTCTTATCTGCAGGAATGAAAATATCAGGTGCTTTTCAGGTCAGTCAGGATTGGTTTTGTGAGACGTTGGTCAAGAGAATTTATCGATATTTATGTTACGAAGCTCTTTCGAAGCTCACGACTTTCGTTCGACCTTTACTCTAGTACGCTTACCGAGTCTGGTATCCCTACCTACTCAATTTCTATCTGGTGATATTGATTCTCGTACTTTAGTTTTCTATAAAACAAAACTCTTATTTGCTACTTAACCGGTAGGTTGGTAAACCTATGACATGTTTACCTTATTTAAACCCTCTTAACGTAGACCCAACTGCCCGTTTTTGTATTTTTCGTTTCGGTTAAATTTAAATTTTAGACAATTTTTCGAATTTCAATTTAACTTTATCATTTCTGAAATTTGGGTTATTCTGGGTGAAAGCCAGATATTGTTTTTGAATCTAGGTGAGGTTATCAAGACGTTGGAAGCTTGGTTTCGAACTAATGAAACTTGACAATTGCGTAGCGAAACATAACAATTCCCTAAGGCATTGTGATTATACTTTGTATATAGTGCAAAGTATTTTCAATATTGTGATTATATTTCGTATATACTTTGGTGACCTGTTTTTGATTTTTTCTGCTATTTGCAGTGGCTCTCGTCAGAACCCATGGAGCCCGCTTTCTTCCACCATAGATTATGTTTCATTTCCTTTGTAGTGATGGGTTCGCCAATAAGAAAGTGCGCAGGGGTTAATGCAAATAGGTAATCGACATCATTGCTTATTGGACACAACGGCCTAGAATTCATAATGCCCTCAATCTGTACCAATAATGTTTGCATTTCGTCTGAGGTCATTGTGGTGTTTCGTGCTTCCCACAACCCTCCAAAATGTGGACCGCTAGCTGGATTGACAGTAAACTTTATTTCATTCTGTGAAATAAAATGATATATAAGTTTTTTTTCATAATTTTTTTGGTATAATTCATCTAATTCGCCGAGTTTTCTCCGAGTTTAATAATCCAAGATTTTTGTCCGAGGACACTCGTTTGTAGTGTAGACCCTGGGTGTAAGTACCGAACATGATTTTCTTGTATTATCCTTTCACTTAGAATATGTTTGCTTGGTAGAATAGCAGAGTGTTTTGTGTTATAAGAAGCATCTAAATGATCTAATCGTGACCCAACTCTCATGATTCCTCCATTGTCTAAACAAGGAGATAACGATATAATTTTGCTGTTCGTGCCAATTTTTTTGTTTTGATTTAGCGACTGGATTTCATCATGAAATTCTTCAGATTGTGCCCATTTTACACACATGTACTCAGCCATTTTTATTAAATCCACTCCGTTTTGCTTTCAGTATAAAATTTGTTAACGCTAAGGATCTTAACCAAAATTCGTTTTATCTTCGTGAAAGATTCAATTCTTTGAAAGAGGTTCTCAAGCAAGCGCGGAGACTTTTCAATCAGTTGAGTAATATAATATGCCGTTCTTCTAAGTTGGTTAATTCAACTTGCCTTATTGCTGGCTATTGTTCTAGTAGTTTGATTAACCAATGTTTTCCATTCCACCACTCCTTTCATTCTAAAAGCTTCAGAGGAGTTACACCCCCTGACGCGATATCCGCTGGATTATCTCTTGAAGCGACATGTTGCCATTTCACATGAGGAACATTCTCTAAAATTTCGGATGTTCGGTTCTCAATAAAACATTTCCACCGTCTAGGTATGTCAGAAAGTCAGACAGCACAATTTTTGAGTCGGTCCAGGCAAAACATTGCACATCACTCATTTCTAATGCTCGTTCAGTGTATTTGATTAACCTGTTCAGTAAAACCGCTCCACATAATTCTAACCGTGGTAAAGAGGCTTGTTTTAAAGGTGCTACTTTTGATTTGGATATGATAAGTCTGGTATGTGGATTGCCTGGTTAATCGATAGTACGGTGATAAATTACTGCTGCGTAGGCATGCTCAGATGCATCACAAAATCCGTAAATTTGCACATTGAGCGTTTATTGTATAGTCATCAAAAATCGCGGAACTTCTATACTTTCTAACTCTTGCAATGGTGATTTATTTGCCATCCACTGACGCTCTATATATCTGTAGGAAGTGGGTTCTACATGCTTATTTTGAATACGATAACTACTGGTGAGATCCATTCTACTTGATCGAAAATTCATGCGATCTGGGACACCATTTCGCGCTTTGAAGAAATAGTTGCATTTGCGACCTTAAATTTAAATCAAAACGTTTCCTTGTTAGGACTCCATTGAAGCCCCAATGTTTTAACTGTTTCAGTATTGTCATCGATGCAAAGACTGATTTTCTCTCTCAGTTCAGCTGGAATGGTGTCCAAAAGTTCTAATGAATTTGATTTCCATTTGCGAAGCTTAAATTCACCTTTGGCTAGCATGTCGGTAAATTGTTGTGTTGCCATTTTCGCATTGTTCATTGATTCAAATAGACAATCGTCTACATAGAAATTATGGGTTGCTATCTTAAACCCAATTGGATGTGTCAGTTTGTTGTCTTCAGTAATTTGGTGCAATGTCCGGACAGCAAAGAATGGTGCGCATGTAGTTCCATATGTGACAGTGTTTAATCTAAAGGTTCTTATTGGCTCGAATGTTGAATTTCTCCAAATAACTCTTTGAAAATTTTGATCCAGCAGATTTACCTTGATTTGCTGATTCATTTTCTCCAGATCGGGAGAAAATGCTATGGCATGTGTTCTAAATTACATTAGAATGGATATCAAATCCTTTTGAATAGTAGGACGAACTAGTAGTTTATCAATTTAGTAACACTCCTGTTGCCGATTTTGTAGAGCAAGTAGTTTTGCTTTCACGCTTGTCAATTGCATCATGAGGTAAATAAAAACAATTGCTCTCCTGACATGTTGGTTCGGTGGATTTAATTTTGTCCATGTGGCCCAAATTTAAATATTCATTCATGGACATCGTGTACTGTTCTTGTAGTTCATGATTTTTCTTGAATTTACGTTCCATGGCAATTAATCGACTAATGGCTGCTGCCTTTGAGTGTCCTAGTTCTCCGGAATCCTTTTTAAATGGTAGTCTAACGACATATCTACCTTCAGAGCTTCGTGAATAGTTCTCAAGAAAATGATGCTCACATGTTGATTCTAACTCAATCATTTCTGATATGGTCGGGGCCTCTTCTATTGTTCAAAAATTTTCCAGTAATATAAAAATATATTCTTCATGAGTAATTGAACTGAGTGCCGTAAGATTATGTGATCTTTCGTATGTCGATCCAGATATGACCCACCCGAATTTAGTTGATTGAGAAAATAGTCAATTTTGGATGTTAAACCGATCAACATTGAGTAACTCAAAAAATATGTCTGCTCCAAGCAATATATCAATTTTACTCGAAATATGAAACAGAATCTGCGGAATTGTAGAAATTTATTTGGTCAAGATTAGAGCTTCGACTTCAAAGGGCTCGCTGAGCTTCATTCTTGATTGTATATGTTGATTTTTACAAGACTCTTGCCTGACTCCGCGCTTGTTTCCGCTATGTCTGATACCCAGACATTTGCTAATGATCGAACAAGATTTAGTTTTTGAACCAAACTTTCGCTGATAAACGTGGACTGAGATCCTGAATCCAATAAAACTCGAGCTTCATGGTGTTTGCCAAGTGAATCATGAACATATATTACTACAGTTGGCAATAGAACCAAACTTGAAGTGCGGGTTTTTATTGCTGTATTGGTTACAACCGTAGACGTTATGCTAAAGTTAGATGATGAAGTGGTTCCTGAATTATTTGAAGTTAGCAGCTCTTTAGTTTGAGAAACGGCACTACCTTGTAATGACACTTTTGACGAAACATCTAGATCATCTACAGAGCAATCATTGACAGTATACTCTTCTCTCAAGCATTGTAGCATACTCCAGATTGATTAGCTAATTGTCGTCGGTTCATTATTGACATTTTTTTGAATTTTAGGCATCTTCATAAATAATGTTTGCCACTACGGCATGGACATTTTTCAATATTAGCTATGCATCGCTTTCACTGCTCCACTTAAACCCGTTATGACCTTTTTTTAATCCCGCTTTGATTTATGGTATTTTGTGCCCATGCAATTTGGGTTTCTTCATCTACCTTATTCAACAGAATACGAATGAGCCAAGGATCTTTACTTTCGGCATCTTGGCCTAATGCTTTTATGCCTCTTATGATCTCATCGGATGTATCACTTATTGCTTGCTGAAGGCTGATTGAAGGTCGTTTTTTGTTATATCGCTTCACTAACTTGTCCCAAGCTTCAGAATAATTAGCTTCAGTTAGCAAGAAATTTCGAATAACGTTAAGCGGTGAACATTTTAGCATTCCTTTCATAATTTGGAATTTACATACTTGGGAAAAGGTATCTACATTATGCACTGGCGTACTATATAAATCATAAAAAAATGGTCAGGTTTCATAATCTCCCTCAAACTTGTCGAAAGTCACACGTGGTAACTTAATATTGTCTGCAGCTTGAACCATCGACCGTGCATTAATTACTTGTTTGATCAGCAAGACTTTCCAAGAATATCCGTTGCTGGTCTAACAACTGATCAAACGAATTACTATGAGTGGGCTGTGGATTTGTTTGTGGCTGGATTTTTCATAACCATTCTAGCAATTTGTGTCGCAAAATTTAGTCTCGAATTCTTCCTGCTTGAGCTGTCCCTAACGATGTACCTTTTCGGGCCTAAAATATGATAACAGGTCTTTATAACCACAACTTTAAGATAAGACGCGTTCGGAACCACTACAGCTCATGCAAATTGTGTTTTGACATAATTTTTATTTTACTGACCGTAGAATTAAAAACCAAAACATTAAAAGAAAAATACTCATTTTCTTGATTTACTTTATCATGTTGAGTATTGTTTCGTAATTACACAAAAAAAAAATTTAATTTTCTTCGTTTTTTTTTTGCTTTGGGCAATTTCTTATACTCGTCTGATTTCTCAGTTAATTCAAAAAGACAAAGTTATTTTGAAATTTAAGATTTTCACATCTCACAATTTTCTACAAATTTTTATATTTTATTTAATTTTTTTTTTTTGTTAACTCATTTTCTTTTATGTTGTTTGAATTTGGAAAATTAGAAAATAAAGAATATTGAAATAAGTAAATAAACATCACAAGCACAAAATGACAACAAATTTGGATAGCAACAACAACATCAATGACAAAACACATAATGAGCAAAATTACAAAAATGAATATCGACGATTGAGAAGTTTGACAAGTATGACGGATGTCAAAGAACAATGTGTAAGTATTTTCTAAATATTGTAACTGTGGTCTAAAATCGTGAAAAACTGTCGAGCGCGCGACATAAAAAAATCGTTGGTGTTGTATATATGAAATGAAAATCGTTCGACCGGAAAATAACACACATCGGAAAAATGTTGAATTAATTTATCAATATAATTTAGATAAGTTTTATTTTGGTAGATTATACATCTTTCCAACATCCAAAAAAAATAATAATCTTAGAATAATAATAACAGTAAAGTGTTGTTGTACATAAAACAATAATAACCAAAACAAAAAACTCTCTGTATCTTTTTCAGACAGAATATGGTTTATCGGAGGAACAGGTGGCAGGTATGTATGCTAATTTTCTTATTCATTTGTTTTATTTTGTCTTGATTTTCTTCTCGCGTCGTCTTTTTGTTCATTTATTATACAAAGTTTTATTTTCTCGACAAGTGATTTTTATTTTTATATTAACCTGATGTGTGACAGTGCGGCCTTATTATCCTTAAGCGTACGCCACTTAGTTGAAAATTGTAGGTAATATTTACTTGTTTGAGTAGTTGTCGGTTAATGCGGTAACTTGACAGACGGCCAAATTTTTGTGATTAATTTTGTCACTCTCATGCGAAAGGTAATTCAGATTTAGGCCGGCAACTTAAATTTTACCACTTAAAATTTTCATTTCTACACAGATAAATTCAATACTAAAGTGTAAATCCGAAAGCAGAATCGGTTGAGTGCCGCTGAGCGGGGAAATTTTAATTCTGACTATATGACCAGAGAAAATGCAAATTTGGATGTTTCTGTTATCATCGCACATAATGTCTGAGAACGGAAATGTTACTGTTCAACGGAACCAAATGCACCACCTGGTGGTGTATATTAAGAATACTATATAGAGACATTACTGGCCAATATAAATCTTATTTCAACGGTATGTTCTGAGCTTATTCTTCAAGCTTCCTAAACAATTAAGGGAAGACATGTCATTCTCTATGCCATAGTGCCATCGATTTTTTACCCATAAAAGAAAAGGGAACCGCGTGAATTGACCAAGAAGTACGCAGGTTTCAGGGTACGGCCACAAAAAATGAAGATAAATTCTAATTTGAACTGTCGGTTTATCAAAGAAATAGTTTTCATTCCTTGACCAGCAACCGTTGGTGATTGGTGTGCCTGGTCCATATAATGCTGCGAATCAGTTTATGCGGGATCCATGGTGATTATTATTATTATTATTTAGATATTTTTTAAGCTGAGCTATCAGCTGAGCCGTCGCGGAGGCATGCATGGTCTAGACAACAGTGCTGGACGCGTCTAGTCTACTATCATATTATTCATTTGCATAAGCTAGATTGAATCCTTCGTCTTTCATTTTGATATAGTACGCATTTAAATATTATGTGGTCAGGTGATTCTATACTTGCACCGCAGAGGCATAGTTCATTCTCCTTAATTCTAAATCTAACTAGGTAACTGTTGAAGTTACCGTGTCCAGTAATGAATTGTGATAAGCAGTTATTTAGTGAAATGTTCGTGTTGAGCCTCATCCTAACATTTTGAAAGAATTCATGCGTGTATCTTCCATTAGTGGAGATATCCCATCTTTGCTGCCACAGGTTGCTGCGTTCTTCTTTCGTTCTCCAGATATGTGAATTCTTATCCATTGTCTCGTCAGCTGGGAGTAGTCCTATAGCAAACTGTATTTTCAATAGGTCATGTCTTTGTGCACCTTCCAGTGTCCTTATATGGTGAACATTTAACTTGTCCACCCAGCTTGCAGACGCGTATGTTAATACGGGCTCAATTACTCCCTTGCATAAAATAAGCAGCGTACGGTTATTAAATCCCCAATCGACTTGCGAGATTCTTGCAATGGTATGTAATACTATTTAGCCTTTTTGTTAGTGTTAAGATAGATATTTGACAGTTTTGGCCAGTTTATTCTCTCTTGTGTCCAATTTACCTTTAAGTAACATCATTTCTGTTTTTCCGGGTGATAGATCTAGTTTTTTTTCATGCATCATTCCCTCATACGATTTAGTGCCAATTGAGTCTTATTTTAAAGATCTTGTCTGGAGTGCCCGGGGTTCCAAATATTGGGGCCAATGATTGAGCATTACGGGCATTCTTTTGTAAACGTTTTCTGAATTTTTCCATGGCAGTCCTCAACTATGGCTATCTGATCTTTTGAGTAATCTAGTATTATTTTATAAATATTTTTGGAAGCCAGGCATTGTCGAAGGTATCTGCAATATCCAGGAATAGTTCTAACACGTACTTTGCATTTGGGGCTTTGACTTTTTTCATTAGCATAAGGATAGCATCTTCTGTTCAGCTATTTTTGTGGAACCCGAATTGTTTGGTAGAGTACAGTCCGCTGGCGTTAAATTTTTCTATCATCCTGTCTGTTACTAATTTTTCTTGAAGTTTGCCCGGGCTTTAGGGTCAGCTTCATTTCTATATCCTCCTTTTCTGATTACAATATATTTACCTGTTTTCCAGATTTGCGGGAACACACCCAGCTCTAAACACTAATTGAACAGATGTGTTAGTTTACTCCCTAATGATAGGCGATGTAGCCTTCAGCACTTCATTTCGATAAGGTCGGGTTCAGGTGCCTTCTCTTCACTAAAAGGCGGATAGTCTCCAGTCGTAGGTGCCTGCTGCATCAATATTCTTATATTGCCATGTTGTTGTTGTTGTTCCATGAGATAGAATTGAGCATAATGACTCCCGATATTTTAATTTTACCCGCCTGGTATTTATATATAAATCCCCAGGGCTCGCTGTTACCATGTAAGGAGACAAATTTTTCAAAATTTTTTTGTTTTTCGCGCGCATTTTCATTTAAATACAAGTTTGTTAGTAGCCTGTAGATCAGTTTCTTAATTTCTCTTAACTCTGTTTGTCTAGTGTTTTGGAATTCTTTCCAACTTCTTTGCACTTCTTTTCGTTTTCTGTTAGGGCTAGGAGTCCACCATGCGACTTGTCATTTGGAACTCTTTTGCCTTGGTATCGCAAATTCGCAGGCTTTGATTATGCTGTCGGTGACTGTAATAACAAGTCTGTTTACAGTGTCTTGGCTGTTGCAGTCTGGAGCAAACCTTTTATTTGGCTCTCTGTTACTTCAATTTAACACTTTTCTAGATAACTTTATCAAGGTCGCCCTGTGATCACTGGATGTCCAACTTGTTTTGACACTCTAACTTCTAATTTTGTTTATCAGCCCAGGAGTCACTAAGGTGAGATCAATATTTGACTCGCCATTGTGGCAGTAGGTACTGTATTGTCCTTCCTTATTTAGCAAGCTAAATGGCTAGATATAAAATCTTCAACTTCAAGATCACGATCATTAGTTGTGGTGTCATGCCAGACAGCTGACCTGGCGTTAAACTCACCACATATCATTATTTGCCTTCCTTTTAGCGCATTAAGTATTACCTCTAATTTTTGCAGATATGGTTCCGTTTCTTCACTTGCCTGAAATTAGTAAAAGCAACAATTGCCCTTGTTGATATTCTTCCTATTCTACCATATGCCGAGTATGTTTCATGCATATATCCCACATCAATTGTATGCGATTCGACCGCCTCCCTTACTCCACTCCCAACTGCAATCGCACCTTATGCATGTTTATTTGCTGTATCGTAATTTCTTGCATACTCTACTTCCTATGGTTTTTTAGTTTTAATGACATTGATGCACTTGTGCATTTCTTTTTTCTTCGGGCATTCACTGTATCTATGTCTCACTGCGGAACAATGGCCACAATCTACAGTCTCTGACTTGCATTGCTTTCCTATGTGTCCAAACATATGACATCTGAAACACCTAGTAGGCAATAAGAAGTCGGCAATGTTGCAGGAGGACCACTCTTGGTATATCATTTTCTTTTGTAACACCTTTTTGCGTATATCCGGCTTAACCTCAGTGACCTAGTGTCCCGTGTCGTGATCTCTAGGACCAGTTCTAAATATGCTTTTATCCCGTTCGGATCAAGTCCAGGCAGATTTTGTTTAACTATAAGCGCTGGAAGCTCTTCTTGCTTCAGTTCTCTACTGACATCATATAACCTTAATTTTTACTTCCAGCTCAGCCGGCTTAACTAGTTCTTTTAATTTTTCCTTAACTTCATTGCTACTGCCAAATTTGGAAGCGTCCTTTGGTTTAACTATGATATATTGCATTTTTTGATTTTCCGTCTGTTTGGACGGAGTCTTAGCAGTTCTTTTGAGTGTGTTTCGTACTACCTCCGTAAACGACGGCATTGCTAGTTTTATTTGCTTATCACGCGGTTCAATCGTATGAATGTCGTTTTAACTGGAATCTCTTTCACTGTATTTATGTTTAATTTCCATTGTATCCAAATAATTACATCTGCGCTCGTCAATTCCAGCAAGGTTGTTGACGTTAAGACCAAAACGCCTGATCACGATCTCGAGGCCCTTAATTGTTCTGTGAAAGATCTCCACATTGTCATTTTCTACAGATACATCGCTTAACTCGTTTGTTTCTGACTCGTGATCAGTTCGTTGGCGTTTTGCAGTTTTACCTCCGTCTGAAGTCATTTTTTGTTTGGATTACCAGGAATCCTTGTCCTTGCCGCTTCTAAGTACGTTCGTTCACTGTAACTTGGTCGTACCCAGGAGTTTTATTTTACCGATGCGGTGTGACCTAGGCTTCATTGCCTCCCTTAGACCTTGCTGACATGTACAGCTTCAGGTGCAATTAACTTTCTTTTTATCAGTTCACTTTTAGCTACAAGTATTTGTCTTTTATTAATCTACACCTAATGTACGTGTAATTCACTACATTTAATTATATCGTTATCGTTAACGTTAATCACTTTATTAAAATTTTCGCAACTTACTTCTCGAAATACTTATCCCCTAGGGGGAACGCTTTAATATTCTCTACATAGCCATGTTCATCAAACGCCGTGAAATTTAGATTCAATTGTGAAGGTCCGATTTCGATGAGGAATTAGCCTCTTTGAATTTTTCATTCCAAATTACTAATCGTTTTTCTTTAGGGGGTCTGAGATAAATGGTCAAAAAATGGAGTAATTTCGGTTAAACTGCCGATACGTGGGATCTGCTGACTACTTTTTGGTAAAATGTAGTCGACTATACCTTGAATTTTCTTCTGGTTCACTTGAAAGCACCGCTCCCTAATCACATAACCGAGATATCGTGTTTCTTTAATCATAAACTAGCATTTTTCCACATTTCAGCTAAGAATTGAATATATTCTTCGAATGTTGCTGAGATAACCTGGAGATCATCTAAATACTCGAATAGTCATTATTCGACACATTGTTTGGGGTGTCAACCCAAACGGCATGACGACAAAATAGTAAAGTTCAGCCAGAACTGTGAATATTGTATTATCCTTCGTACCTGGGAAAAGCGGAATTTGCCAGAAGGTATCTTTCTTTATCTGTCGAAGTTGCTTAGAAATATAGTTTGATCGTTAAGGGTTTCAATGATTTGTTGGTTATGTAATTGATCAGTAGATAGATACAATGGTCCATTGGTATTTTATTTAGTCGACTTAGAAGTTCATTGAATTTCCTATATATTCGCTTGTTGTGGCTGCTAATTTTCGGCAGTAAGAGAACGTAAAGGAGGGTAAATTCTTTCAAAATCATCATAGGTTCAGCATATTCCATTGCCTCTATCTCGTTGCCATACGGCAAGGTTTCAATTTCCAAATTTTCCAAATTAGTGTAGAAGATATTTCATTTGGGTAATAGAGCAGCTCAGACTATCTCGTAAATTTCGTTTTTGAGAATACTGTGTTGATTAAACCATAGTTGTTGGAGTTTTTCTTCCGATTCGTCGTGTAAGCCCCCAATAGTTTTGTTGTATTCCGCAAGCTGCTGTTGAACTGTATTTGTTAAGGCCATTTCCAGGCGCTATACCGATCCTGTTTATCGATCTTGGTTTGCGCGAGTGACTGTTGTCATTTCATTCTCACCCTTACCTTTCCGTTGGATTTGTTTGATTGCCGTATAAATGGTGTTGCCAGCTTCATAGGTCTTCGGGCCGACTCTCCTATACTAAGTATTTTCTCTTGTAACGGTGGAGTCTTGATTTCGACGAAGCCTCTCGACCGAAATACTCGTGAACTTTTGACTTGAAATCTGCAAAATATTGATAATTGTCTCTCTGTATTCTTCCGCAAAAGATTTCATTAGATTTCCGTTGCGTAATCGAGTGTATACAGTAATTATAGCGGTCCACAGCTATGTTGATGAGTTTTTTTGTAAATAGTTCCTTGTTCTCGTTCTGGGGGCACCAAACTATTTCCAATATTGTAGAATAAACCCTTTCTATAGCTCGATTTACCTCACTTCGTTGGAAAGGTGTTTAATAAATTTGGGTATCCAAGGATTTTAAATAGTCCGTTACGATAGACCTCGTAAAGCTTCCCTCATTGTACATCACGAGTAAGCGAGTTGCGGTGAAATAATGTAGTGCCTTCATTGATTTATTCTTAATGCGAAAGAACTTTACGAACTTGGAAAATGTATCCACACACGATACAAATATTTATTTTTTGATGTCCATTATGTCCAAGAAAAGAATTTCTTCAGGGTTTGTTCGAATCGATATTTCTTGGATATCAATAGGATGAGGATGTCGATCGTATTTATTTGTGTTGCAAGTATCGCAGGTTTAAGAGTATTTTTTGATCAAACTGGCCATCGTTGGAAAATAGTAGTGTTCCAAAATTTGCTTTCGTTTTACCAACAATGCCATCAAACGATTTCAATCCTGGTAGTATGAAAAAATTGTCCACAATTTTGGTAATGACTTGATTCTCGGTTGGCTTGACTTCAACGGCTAACGTTCTTTTTGGCTCCGGTGTCGATGATGAACTTTAGTATTGCACGAATTCTACTCTAAACAAATTCATCACTTGGTAGTCGAGCAGTTAAGGTATACACCATCAACTGGTGTCAACCCACAGGTTGCAAGTTCAAACCCAGTCGCAGACTATAATTTTATTAAGCGTTTTGTGACACCGATAAAATTATTATTAATTATTTAAAAGTTGAGTTGGAGGAGTTTTCCACCTTTCTCTTTCCTATGTTATCGCTTCCTGTCAGCAAATCATCTACGTAGAAATCAGACAATGTTATTTCGGAGGCGATAGGAAACGATTGCTGTTCGTCTTCTGACAGCGTGGCTGTGTTGCCATATGTTACCGTTTTTAACGTATAAGTTTCTATGGGGTTTGTTGGTTCCGTCTTACATAGAATGAGTTGATAATTCCTGTCGTGTTCGTGCATCCACATCTGCCGATACATTTTTTCTATATCGGCCGTTAATACATACTGATGTTTACGCCAACGAAGGATTATTTCCGCCAAATCTTGCTGTAGTATTGGCTCGATCATCGTTTTCTCATTAAGGGATGATCCATTTGTTGTTTTGGATGATGCATCGAACACTACACGCAGTTTAGTCGTAGTGCTATCCTGCTTCATTATGCCATGGTGTGGAATGTAGTAACTATTATAGTTTAGGCGATCTTTTATCTTGGGAAGCAACTCCATATGACCTAAATCTAGATAATCTGGCGTGTTTTTAAACTTTTTCTCTAGTTGTAATAAACGAGCGATAGCCGTTTTCTTTAATTCTCCCTGCTGTGGGGGATCCTCCTTGAACGGAATTCTCACCGTGTACCTGCCGTCACCGTTTCGTAGCACCGTTGACGAAAAGTGTTCCTCCGCCCTCTGCTCTTCTTCGGTACGGACTCGTTCGTCTTGAATATTGTCGTTTTCCACTAAGAGTTTTAGTTCGTTCTCGATGGCCTTAGTAGTCACCACAGTAAGCTTTTCTCTAGAACGTTGACCCATGTTACCCATCAAAATCTAGCCCAACTCAGTTTCTTGAGCCATCGGATCGTTGGGACGACGATAGGTTGTGAATGATTGAACAGCGGGTCGGCTAATTTTACTCTATCCATAAGTGAGTCCATTTGCTGTCGTCAACCTTGCCTTAAGGAAGTTGATGATTCAGATTATCGAACACTAGTGCCCCAATTCCGGAAATTTTTATATTAATTTTCTTCTTTTTGAAATTGAAACGATTTATGGCTCTGGATGAAATTAGTGTTGCCTGGGATCTAGGATATATCAGGACTCGCAGTGTTATAACACTGCCGATATTTGCTGCCCCACGAATGTTTTTGAAACCTGTTCGGTTTTCGATGCAGAGTTCTTGCAATGTAAGCGGGTATTATTTCTACCGTTGTATACTACGCAGCATTCCCTGGTGGAACATTTGAACCTATCATGACCTTCTAGGCATCGCACACAGAGTTGTAGATGGTTGACCAATTTAGCTCTCTCCAAGGTTGGTATATTCTCGAACCGTGGGCAGGTCTTTAATTTGTGATTTCCGTTACAATTGGGTCCCACAGAGCGTACTGAAGCTGTTGCCACATTTACTCGTATGAGCGGTTGCGCGACGGTTTGACGCGGTGTTGTTACAGGCTTGTTTCTTCCCATACCTTCTACAGACTGGAATCGCCGCTTTAAAAGGTCAAACAACATGTTCAACGTTGGGATTTTCTTGGGTTGTTGCAGATTTGCCTCAAACAGCCCTATTGACTCTGGATCGAGCTTTTTAGTGACTAAAATTAGCACAAATGCGTCGAATGAGGACTCCAGTTCGAGTTGCTGACTGTTGTGCAACACTTCCTTAAGCATGTCATGCATCGAGCGAATTTCTGGGCCTGTTGCTTGTTGTAAAGTGGACATCGATAGTAATAAATTGAAGTACTTGCTGGACAGCAACCTTCTGTTGTCGTATGTAGCCTTTGCTGTTTCCCATGCCATATCATAATTTTCATCAGTTGCGGCAAAATGAGCGATGAGCTGAGCTGCTCCTTTGTGCAGCTTAGATTTTAAATAGGTAATTTGTGTTGGATAATGTGTCATTATTATGAATTACTTCAATGAACAGATCTTTGAACGAGGTCTATTTATCGTAATCGCCATAGAAGATGGTGGTTTACTCGTAATAAGTTCTCCCAGCTCCTGGCATTGTTGTAATCGGACTATCATATTTTCCACTCAATTTTTTATTGTTGCCATACTAATCTTTGACGAAATAATTTGTTGTCTTATCCTTTTCGTCCGCTTCTACCATGATGTAGCGTCCAGTTGTTAGATATCATTGATTTGCCCTGGCAGTTGATTGACCTCTAGCTAAAAGTATTCCTTCGGACAATTTCATTTATCCAATCTGCCGTCGATGGTGTATATTTCATGGTGTAGTTAACGCATCTAGAAATATTACCGCTTGAATGCTGGATTTACGGGTTAAGCTGTGGCCTTATGATGCTCATTACAGCTGGAGTGTGATGAAGACTCAAGTTGCTTAAAAGGCGGAAGCTTGTTGGATTGCTCATTACCCATGTTTAAATTTGCTTCTGGCTCTGCTTGATGGCTCTCCGAATGAAAGTCGACATCGTTGGAATCAGGCCGAGAATCTGCCAGATTAAATTGTCGACCGATGTACCCGTTAGAGTGTTCGAGGTTCCTGTGTTCAAACGTTCACATTCATCCTGTGTGGGTTTCCTAGCAGAACGATACGGGCGCGAGTTCCCTATTGGAGGTGATATCGCTAGAATTTCCTCGTTGTTTGCAATAAACTCCTGATGTGCCGCCTTCCCGCTATTTTCTTTTCTAAATAGCTTTTAGTTTTTCGGGAATTGCTGGATAGCAACTGACCTATGTTGGCAGTGATTTCATGTTGTGCGAGCAATAGCTGTTCCGTTTTTCAACAAATGGCCTGTTATTGGTAGGCAGAATGTTACTCGACTTGCTGCCGTTCATTGTTGGTTGGCGTAAAAACCTCGCGCCGATGATTTGCTGTGACGTGAGTTAAGATAGCGTGCGGTATTTCCGGATTTTCGTTGTTGTATGCTGTTCGCACCCGTTCAATGTTGTGCGTCGGCAACTGTATTCGGAACACTTATTCGGTTGTCGTATATTGTTGTTGTTGACATAACTAGGGTTGAATTCGAGTTTCGTTATGCTGAGATCCGGCTCGAAGGACCAATATAAATTAGGCCGCCTGTTTAGAATTATTTGAGTTAAATAAAATTAAGCCACTGTTTTATTGCTGTGGTGTAGATCGACTACAAAAACTTTATTTTAAAAGTACGTTAAGGCAATTTTATGTCCCTCAATGGTTTTTCTTGTTACTTTACTTTTATATTTCACGCGGATTTATTTTATTTTGTATTTTTTTCAAGTCAAATTTGTAGACTTACTTCCACATAAATAAATAAATAACTCAATAAACAATAAATGCATTTTTAAAATTAAAAAACGGACCGAATTAATTTGTTCTCCCAATAAAATATTATTGCCTACCAACAACGAATACAAATTCATAAAATGTTGCAATATTATATAGGAACCATGGCAGCCCAAAATATTATTAAAATTACCATAACGACAAGATTGTTAAGCTTACATTATAACACTTGCTGGAGTTGGCCGATGGCCAAAAGTGACATTTAAATTATACTCAATTGAAATGTTATCATTACTGCGCATCATTATCAACTGCCGATTATTAAAATATTGGGGGTTTCAATTCGTGAAAATAATTTTCAGAAATTTCCAATAAATTTATCAACCACAAACAGATGGCGGTGGTCACCGCATATAATTAATAAGCTCATTAAATCTTAGGTTGTACTGACGCAGCATCTTTCTTTCTTACATAGACAAATGTGTATAAACACACGCACATTTCCGTAACGTAATTTGTATTATTTTTCAACAAGAAAAACTTTACAGTATTTCAAATGCTACATAGCGATATTTCTTCTTAATTATGTTTCAAGAGCGCAGAAAAAATAAATAATTTTCATTGTTTTTCTTCGTTATGTGCGGACAGTCATATTGTGTTAAGGCGTGTGTTTATTTACCACATTTTAAATAAAAATTAAAAATATATGTAATTATATAAATGTTAAATCATAATATATCGGTTACGTTATTCATACAGAGATTTAGAAAATGTAGTATTTTGGTTGTCTGCGTTCGTTGGGCCACGACCACGATGTAAAAAAATAAAAATTTCACTGTGTACGCAAAGTGATTTGCTCGCGTTCTGTTGATACTCGTACAACTCAAGTGTTATATAGTTTGTTTATAAAATAAAAATTAAAATATTTAACATTAATTTACTAGTGACAAATTTTAAATGTCTATATAGCGCAACGGAACGCGCACATATTTCCCATACTAGTGGTGACACAATCAGCCGTTCGCTCGACGACGAAAATAACAATAAACATTTTTTGTGCATTTTTGTGTAAGGCAGTCGCCAAATAATTAAAAATGTCAGTTTGTGACGTATGCTACTCGAATTTAACACGAGTACTGCGACCGGGTGTGCAATGCGCAGGCGAATGCAAACGACATTTTCATCGAAAATGTATAAACATGGAGAAATCACTATTCGATGGTATTTTGGCGGGACAAATTCACTGGCATTGCAACGAGTGTCGTGCGAATAAAAAACCAGTACCACTTGTTGATCATCACAACGGTGACAATAAAACGCTTCCTAGTCTGTCTGTTCCGAATACAGAAAATCGTTCTAGTCCACCAGGATTTAAAATTGATCCGTTGCTTTTAAAATTTGATGAGCTAATCGCACAAAACAATAGGATGATAGAGCTTCAGCACAGAATTCTGATACAAAATAATACGCAAGAAAGGCTGGATGAGATTACATCAAAATTAGATGAATCAATCGACATTTTTTCGGATATCGCAAATCGGCTGCGTGACGCCCTAAACAATAATAAAACAGTCACAACAAAAAATGTGGACACGATACATGGTAGTGGGCCAAGTTCGGATTTGCTTAGGCCAGCCATTCAACGTGAATATTTAATTATTTCTCCGTTACACGCTACCACCACAGATGATCAAATTTTAAAATACCTTAAAACAAAAGTGAAAGATGTAAATGCGTTCACGGTCACCGCCCTGGTGTCAAAACACGCAGACCGAAATAAATTAAATCATATTAGTTTTAAAATTGGCGTAGATGTTAAGTATATGGAATTTATTTGCTCACCGCTAATGTGGCCAACCGGAATTACTGTAAAACCATTTGTTAGTCATCAGCGGCAAATGAAATCTGGACCGATATTGCCAGCACATGACAAACCGACATCTAGTGAAAGTTAACAGTACGTTATTTAATTATTTTATAAAAATTGTTAAAATATTGCATCAATAAATTTTTAATTGTTTTTAAAAATGCGAGTCTTTAATTTTTTATGCATCTTATTTAGAGAAGTCGGATCGGGCACTCGCCCCCAGACATATTGCTTTCTATTATAAAATTTTATTAGCGAAATATAAAATATGGGTGCGGTGTAAACATGCTGCAAAATTGAAATTAGAAAATTGTCGAATCTTAAATTTCTTTATGATTAAAATAAATATTTCAACGTGAATAAAATAATTTTGAGCCGTCCAAAACGATTATTTAGTAATGCTTAGCACATCATTAGTTTTCTACGCGCCCACTCTAGCTGGTCTAATAATAATGATAATAGCCGATTGTAGTTTACCAATGTTCAACTACAAAAACCGTCTCAAAATTTTTTCAACAATCTAGGGGTTTTGACAGGCGATAGGCAGTTCATTACAGAAACATTTACAGAAAAGTAAATTAGTTGTTGTATGATACGTTTTGCATTAGCACTGTTAGGTTCACTTATACCAAAATAGGAGCAAGCTTTGTGGTTTGATGCTGTTCACGGCGAATCCTAAAATAAAAAAAAATAAAACACAAAGAAGGTAGGTCATTGCCATTGCTCCGTATGTGATGGTGTTTCCCCATATTCGTAATGTTTAACTATTATTACAATTATATTTAACTTTACTTTAATTAATTGCATTATATAACTTACCCATAAAAACAATTTATTGATTTGTTTACAACCAATTTGCTTGGCATTTCTAAAAGGAGAAAAATTTACCCCATAACAGAATATAGAGACATCTACCTTGTAATAGATTAATGTCGATCAAATTTTGTACTAAATTTTTATAGCAAAACACTTAGTAGAGCTATTCAAAGTTATGTGTCTCTACACGGCAACAACAACAATTTGTGTGAATTGACAAACAATAAAAAGAAAGCTCTCTCTGAAAATTACCATCAGCGGGGAACACGTAATCTGGAGTTTTACAATTACTGCTCGTTCAATCGTTGTATACGCATCTGCAAAAGTTATAATAACTGTAAAACATAACCTCAAATACAAATTCACTCAACGCTCAAGGGAATCAAACACACGTTGAATCATTCGGTATTACTTATCTTAAGTTGCTCTACTGGGTTTGGGAATCTCAAGCTGAATAATCGCAGGCAGTATAGTGCGTGTGTGTAAAAAAATCGAACAAAAACGAAGAAAAGAAAACTGTTCAAATCAGTGAAGTGAAATCGGGTGTGCGTTGTACCAATATCAGAGCGAAAGCAGAAATCATGCGTAAAAGAAAAGTTAACAAAAACCACTAACTTCGCAAAAACCGTGAGAGGAGAGACGACATTGGAAAAAATCCAGTCAAGGTTAGATAGTTGTCATGGATATGAACATACGATATGACCCACATGAACGCCGCCATGCTTACCACGTGGGTTCGTAAACGATCAATTGCAGAGTTAATAGTGCCACAGCCGACAGATCAAACGGTGAATTTGAACTCGTCACAATTTAATCTTGGTGCGGAAACGGAATTGAAATTGCCGAAGATAAATATCCCGAAATTTACTGGCAACTGCACATAATGGCCCTCGTTCTTCGACCTGTACTCCAAAACCATTCACGAATCAAAACGGTTGAGTCAGGCTCAGAAATTTCAGTACCTCAAGGGTCTACTTGATGGGGAAGCTGCGGCGCTACTTCGGCACATTTTAGTAACGATAAACAATTATAAAATAGCGTTAGCCAATTTGCAGGATCGGTACGATCACAAACGTCACATCGTTACCGCATTTATTAAAAGGGAACACTAAGAAGAATGATGGATACATCGGATGAGATAGTACGTGGGTTGGAAGCGCTGGGCAAAGCCGCAGGCAAATTGGACGATGAAACCAGAACAGCATGGACACATCAGTCGACTGGCGTGGGTGATCCAAAGTTCAGTGATTTCCTTAAATTTTTTACACGACGCATTGATGCATTGGAAACAGCTACGAGTAATTCGTGGCGCATTGGATCAAGAAATGAAGCACGAACTCAGATCACAACTCACAGCGAAACATCGTCATCCACTTCACAACGTTCTCCAAAAAGTGTTCGTATTATTCAAGCTTGAAGCATTCGTTGTTACAATACAACGGGTTTATCTCAATGGACGTACAAAAACGAACAGATTTTATTCACGATAATCATCGTTGTTATAACTGCTTGAGCAAAACCCATCCAGTGTCCAGGTGTCCAAATCGAGCAAGATGTCATAAATGTGGAAGGTGTCATCATACGTTGTTACATTCAAACTCGGCAACTGGTACAAATGTATCTGAAGACGTGTCTTCAAAGCCTACAGAAACTCAACCTCCTCACAGCGGTCTGTAGTTACGAAGGACAGCGTTGAGCGGTGCTGCCTGCTGTCTCATTATAGGTGGAAAACTCAATGGGTGGCTTCTCAACGTGTCGCATACTTCTGGACTTGGGGTCCCAATTAAGTTTAATTACCAATTCTTGTGTGCAACAACTAAACTTACTTCAGGAGGACTCGAATATGCTAGTTAGTGGAGTAGGTCACAATATCACTGAACGAACGGAAGGCATCGTAAAAGTGAAGGTGAAAACGGAAAATGAGCACACATTGAACATGGTTGCTGGTATCTACTCAGCCAATTGATATAAACACGAATGAAATTGACTTTCATCCCACGCATACCAAGCAATCTGAAGTTGACATATTGATTGGTTCGGTTGTCCTGTTTGAAATACTTCTTGATGGTACCAGCCACATAAAATATTCACAGTTAATGTTGAAACACACTGTTTTTGGCTGAGTGATTGTTGCGAAAAATAGTACTCGAGCAAATGACGCAAATGATTGTCGAGCATTATCTACAACTGTAAATTTAATACAACTCGATGCGACGCTGAAGAAATTTTGGGAAGTGGGATCAGTTGACAACGACAAAACAATCCTATCACCGGAGGAAACATTATGTGAATAACATTTTGTCAACCATACTACTCGAGCCACAAGTGGTCGATTTATCGTCAAGTTGCCATTTAAAACATCAAGTACAAATTTAGGTTTAATCTCGCTATGCGAAGATTTCAGGCTCTTGAACGTCGTTTCTCTCAACAGCCAGAAAAAAATTGAAGTCGGCCGACGAGGGAAATAAATTACGTGTTGTATTTGGTGGATCTGCCCAACCATATAATGGAAAATCTCTTAACAGTTGCTTAGCAGTCGGACCAACCGTTCAAGCCAGCTTATTTAATATTTTATTACGTTTCCGAGAGAAGAAATATGTGTTTTCTGCGGATATCGAAAAGATGTACCGTCACCGAAAAGAGAGGATCCGTCCAGCCCTCTGAAACATTACCAACTCCGAACCGTAACATACGGGCTGTCTTCAGCACCATTCCTCGCCACAAAAGCATTGAAGCAAATTTCAATCGAAGTAGCACAGCACCATGCAGTCACCATTGATGATTGCACGTATGTTAACGACATTATGACTGGCGCAGATACTCGGGAAGAAGCGCAAAAGATCAGAGATGATCTAATTAACGTTCTATCGCAGTATGATTTCAAGTTAAAAAAATGGAAGGCAAATGGTAAATTATCAATGAGGGACATTCCGATAGAGCATTGGGGCATTAGCGATAAACCATTTCCGGCAGAATCTCACTCAGAAAATTGTGAAATTTCCAATCAAATCTTGAAATTGTCAAGTTGTAAATTTAAAATGATCTTACAGCAGCTTGTTACATTTAGACCTAGATAGACTCCCCCCCCCCCCTCCCTTAAATTGAATCCTGGCTCATTATTTGCTTTTTATATCGAATATAACGATTCGATAAGGTACCTACCTAACACCCATTAAAACCCATATTTTATATGGACCAGAGTCACATAGAACACGCTGCCAAACCGATTAGAAATTAAGGATACTCCTTTGAGTCTAACCAGAAATTATTACTAAAAAATTAAATTAAACGCCTTCAAAATAGATGGAATGACTTTAGAATGTAGCTAAGGCCTATTATAAAACTCATTAATATCATTGGACACCCTGTTAGATGGATCAAGTAATTTGCCCATCCGAAATTAACCCCAGGCCTACACCTCCCGCCATTACCTCCCATCATTACCCATTATCCCTACCCGGTCATTACTGTCCCCCCGGTCATTACCCCCGATAACTATTCCCTAGATTACGTCCCCCTTCCCCTATCAGGGATTGTAATCACCCGGCCCCTCCTAAACATGATCGGTTAAGAAATAGAAATGATCTACTTAGTTTGGTTCCCTGAAAATTCGGCTACTAAAACGAAAAAATGAATTTTATCTAAAAGTTTCCGTTGATCATCAGTACTTTCGGGAAGGGATTTTCAGTATATATTCAGTACATTCGATATTCAGTAGATTTTGAAACCGATTATTTCCATGACGTGCATAATTTATTTGAAACAAATTCAATTGTCTTAATAATTCGAACATTCCAGGAACGTAGGGACCTAGTGTTGGTCCCAATTATTGGACAATATACCATTTCGTCAGGGACTAATTTTTTCTTAAATTTTTTATTAAGACGGATTCGATCGAATTCAACTTAAAAAGTTGTTGTTGGAATAAACTGTTAAAGCTGAATTTCTATAAATTCAAATCTGTCACGCGTCTGTTCGATCGCTGGTTATTCCTTCTGCTGAACTGACGCTGTTGTATAAATTAGTGTCAGTATTTTTCAAAATAATGATATCACCAGTTTTTATGAGAATAAATACACTCGTCGCATGAAATGATATGACACGACTATGGGAATTGGGGTGTAACTCACAGAAATATTTTGGGATCGTGTGATATTCCCACCAATATTGCCAACTGATTTGCAGGTTTTCGCGCCCTATCTCCTTTAGCTCGGTCCAGCCTTGAATCATCTCGCTAAACGTAGGTAGCATCGAGCGCCCGGTTTAGAATGAGAGTAACGATTGATCCGAGCTCGGACATAAAGCATATTCGATTAAATCAGCATTTCTCCAAGTTCCCAATAAGCGTCAATTTTTCTCTAACCTTTCGAGGTACCCTATACCTCTTCTTGCAGTGAATATTCCAACCATCTAAGTATGTGCCACGGATGGAACGCAATCAAAATCGGTTGGGGCAATATTTCAATGCCAATTGGAATATGCAATGGTGTTCCAAATTACCTGGGTATGCCAAGCCCCTTATACCTCTCGTATCTTCTCCGGCCGGGAAAGGGATTTTACTTTGCATCGCATCATAGTGTTGAAACTAGCCACTACTTAAAACTAACCTTTAACCGATGTATTGACAGCATCTGAAGCAGCGACACATTTACATGCCCGGCACTTAAACGCCTCTTGAAACAGTGATCTATTAATAAATTACTAAATTTGGACTTGGTATCGTTAAGTCATTCTTGTCTTCGTAAGCGTTACTTGGAACGTGGGGCCTGCGCAAATCATTTAATTAATTGTGGAAGAGATGTTATGCTCCAGCTTGGGTAGCACGTAGGGGAGGACGAGTGGTGCCTGTATGAATGATTGCGGCATTGGCTCCCGCAGCTCAGTCTTTTAGAGAGAAACTTTGCAAGTGTTGAGATGCTCAGATAGCAGCCGCAGAGTAAAGAAGATATTTGGCAGGGTATTGAGTGGGTTTCAGAACCCCGAAGTGGTGAATTGGTATCTTGGTTGGTATCATGAATTCATAGATTTACCGCTATTGTTTCGCACCTCTTACGGTATTGGTTCCCGCAGCTCAGTTTTTTTTAGAGGGAAACGTCTTGAAGGTATTGGGAAGGGAATTGAGTGGGGTTCAGGACTCCGAGATGGTGAATTGATATCATAAACCCAACACGTGGCAAATGAGTTGAAGCAAATTGAGTTTTACCAAAAACTTTTTCCGATTTAATGTTGAATATTTTCTTGTCTAACGGTGGTCGATCGGTTAAATGCGGAATTTGCAAAGCATTGAGTGGTCGCCCAATAAGAAAGTGTTCCAGACTTAGGCAATCGATGTCATCAAGGCTATTTGTAAGTGGTCCTACCGATCGAGAGTTTAGAACAACCTCGCTACTTCTTTGATCAACGTGTTAAGTGGCTCATATGTCGCAATACCTATCATACAGCGCGGGTGGTTGGCGGTGTAAATCTCCAGTCTACTTGGTTGTATTCAAACATCGATTATTGATTTTCTAAGCCATCGTGTCCAACTGTATGTTGGTATTAATAGCCCAAGAGGATCGTAAATTCGGCCGATATCGGAAAATATGGTTCATTTTGTGATCAGTTTATTCTCTTAAAACAGTCCGGTCCTTTTCATCAAAATATTCTCATCAATTTTTAAACAAGTTTAAATGACATTCGTTGGAACATCTTTGATCATATCTGGACAGTTAGCACACCATTTCCTTAGTTCTATACCCGCAGACTGCAGCATGGTGGTGATGAACATTTTCAGCTCCTTTACAGTTTCTATTGAATTTCTTTCTGTAAGAATGTCATCCACATCCTTTTCCTGTACATCTGCTACGACAGGTGAAGTACCTCTAATGTCTAAGGTTAGCTGTTTAATGTATGTATTGGCGAGTAATAACGCTGATGAAGTCACATACGGTATTGTTTTCAATTTGAATGTCGTAAGTGGTTCGTCACAAAATCAATTGAAATTTCTGATCGTTATCGTTAGGACCGCAGCCAAATTAAAATTGAAAACAGAGCATTCTGGACCAATTGACCTACCGTCGTTAATGAATACCACTCGTAATTTCGTTGATGAACTATCCGGTTTGATTACACAATGGTGCGGTTAGTAATAGTTCGGTTGGTTGGTGGTTTCTACATTGAAAAATTCCATATGGCCTGGGATTTTGTATTCTTCAATAAATTACGTGTAACTGCCTAATAACTCTGGTGACATTGGTGATATATAGAGGCGTCACCAAGCTGAGACGGAGTACCAAGTCTCACGTAGTAAGTTTAGCGAAGTTTTATTCACACTCGGATTCCTCGACGCAACTGATACTTGCAGCAATGGTCTGCAAGTAGCTGATGGTAGATTCATGCCCCAAATAGTAAATCAATATCTGGATGTTTGACGGAATTTTCCACGAGGTTTGACGGGATTTTCTAAAATAAGTCGAGCTAGAATTAGTCGAGTTTGACATTACGATGATTGTTGAAACGGAAAGCGATGAAATGATGTTAGCCCTATCCCGTAAATGTGGGTTGCACTTTCTCGTCATGGTAATTTTAGCATAACGGAAAATTATTCAGTCATAAAATATTTTTGCGGACCGGAATCTAACAGTGTTCTCCCCACAATAGGTTGTCCATCTTGGTTAATAACCTTAATCAATACAGTAACCAGAGAAGTAAATGGTCACTATGTTTGTTCACTGATGTACGAGTGGTGTGGTAAATTTCAATATCGGTAGGGAAAAGTCATTGATCAATTGGCATATGTGGGAACTTATTATATCGCACAGTCGTGAGTAAATTTTTCACAATGCACACAATACAATTTCGATGGTTTGGCAACATGAAGCGTTGATGCGGCCGGACGGTTACTGTGTGGTAGAAGTTTGACGGCTTTGATGATGGTGAACCTATCTGAGTCAACCTTGATTTGTAATGTAAGCGATGAGCTCTACAACTGAGAATGTTATACAAATCGTTCATTGTTGACAGGTGTGTCGAAGGAGCTTAATTATTTAAATTATTTTTGATTTTTGTGTCAAGTTTAGCGATTATGAGATAGACAATCAAATCGTGCTACAGCTTTAAGGCTGCTTGAGTGCCTCTAGTGATCGTAGATACGATTTGAAATAATCAATTAGCAGCTTGTTATGGCATCAGGCATATCCATAGTTTGATAACACCAGCGGAAATTCCGTCAAGTGACAATTTAAGATATTGACACTTAATGTAATGGGTCCACTTAGGGAGGTATTATCGTGTATGACGACGCCAAATGTGCCAATAAATATGTTCCACTTCATATGGGGAGTCTCTTGCAAATCGTACTGATACGAAAATTAATACGTTCCACCAAAATGACAACACCCCGCTGATGTGACAACAAACTTTCTGGATGACGTACTGTAGTGCGTACTGGATAACTTGGTGTTTTTTGTTTACTAACAAATGTTCGGGTCGTAATGTTTATGTAATGGTGACGGCTCCAAAACACTTCCAAAAATATTTTTGTTCCCTTTCTCAACATATTTAAATACGTGACGTTTGTGAATTTTCTTGGGTTAAGGCGGTAAATTGACAACGTACCTATATATAGCGGATTTAACGAAAATTATAACGACGTGCTTAAAAACTCATAAAAATCGTTCAAGTTGTTAAATTTTTAGCATGCATTTTATGTTTATAAGATTATTATTTGACCTACATCCGCGTAAAATCGATTTTTCATCAAAAATACAATAATCCGAACGATAAAATCCTGCATAACTCATAAAATATACAAATCTCTAGTTGTAGGCCAATTTTTATTACATTTTACTATGAGTTTTATGATTTATTAGCCGGCTGTAATTATCAGAATACATATTTAGCCGCCGCACTGTCTGTCAATTTCTGCCCTCTCTTATATATTATCCGCATCTGTCATCCCGCATCCTACAACAGCAACAAAATATTTATTCCTCCATATTTTTCTCTATTTCAGAATTTAAAGAAGCATTCATGCTATTCGATAAGGACGAAGATGGCACAATTACAATGGCTGAATTAGGTGTTGTTATGCGATCGCTAGGGCAGCGGCCAACCGAAACCGAACTCCGTGACATGGTGAACGAAGTCGATCAGGATGGTAACGGCACGATAGAATTTAATGAATTTTTACAAATGATGTCGAAAAAAATGCGCGGCGCAGATGGAGAAGATGAGCTAAAGGAAGCGTTTAAGTAAGTCGAGGATTGTACTTCCTTTACTGGAGGAGTTTCCTAACTAATGGTTTATTGTTATTGCAGAGTGTTCGATAAAAATAATGATGGACTTATTTCATCATCGGAGCTACGTCATGTTATGACAAATCTAGGTGAAAAATTGTCAGAAGAAGAAGTTGATGATATGATAAAGGAGGCCGATTTAGATGGGGATGGCATGGTTAATTACAATGGTAAGTTATTCAAAAAAATTCGGTTGTTTAAAGTTTATTTCAAATCGATAAAATACTTAAAAGAAGAAGTAAAAAGAATCGTGATAATTGTGTAATTATAACGTTAGAGCGGCACCACTATAGACCTAGTAAAATGCCCTCCACATGCTGCAATAGCAGATGTTTGGAAAGCAAGTGTTTTTGCACTATTGGACGTGTAAATTACACGATGTAATTTACGAGGTGCGTTAGAGTTAAAATTAACAAGATTAACTTATTCATGACAAACGCGCTATCTCTTACGCTCGCTATCTAATTTAATATGTCAAATAATTTGAGGTTATCTTGTGTTTCATAACATCGTTTTGATAAACCTGTAAGTATTATGATTATTTTGGCACTGGTAATCCATATTTTAAATTTGATAAATTCCAGATTAGTTCAATCTTATCATTGCCATCAAAAAGAGAAAACCATTACAGCCACAAAATTATCAGACTTAGAAAATTGTCGAGCTTGAAATAAAATGTAATCAAGTTTCCCGCAAGAGTGGTCGGTGAAACATATTGGAAAAAATTCGTGCTTTATTATGCAGTCCCCAAATTGACACCAGATACAAAAGTCAAATATATGAAAACACAGATAACTGATGCTGAAGGGAATAAAGATAAAATAAAAGATTTTTTTAAATTTACTTTGAACATTTTATTTCGATTCTTTTTTTATGTAGTCCTTTTTGGCTAAAGCTGATCCTAAATCAAACTTATCTGGACTTAATTTTTTACACCAACAATAAGAACTGCTCTGTATTTGATTATGCGAATGCCGACCACGGTACTATAAACAATTTCCTAGCTGAAGTTGATTGGACAGTTGTTCTATCAAACATGGATTTCAATGGTGCAATAGACACCATCAATGAGTTGTTAAATATTGCTACACGATAGTTTGTCCTTAAAAATGTAATAAGAAATCCTCACGCTCAAGAAACTGGGGGCCCTCCGTAATAAAGCTCGCAGGAGATATAGACGTACTGGTCTAGCTTTCGATTTTACTCAGTTTCAGTTTCAGCACAGGTAGTTCTCCAGTCTTAACCGATTCCTGTACAATAGTTACATGATTGATGAAGAGGACGATTTACGCTTGTTTATGGTCAGTGGTCAAAAATCCGATAATCCATTAACAATCTGCAATTTCTTTGCCGATTACTTCAGTAGCGTTTTTGTTAAGGATATCTCACAAACTCCAATGATACCTATCTCTAATAAACAAAAAATCGTTTTTTCTGAGCTTGATGTGTTACATAGGCATTGATGAATATAGACGCGTCAAAGGGTCCGGGGCCTGATAGTTTACCAGCGTCTCTGTTGACGCTTTGCGCAGTTGGTTCTGCCGCCCCTTTGCCGCAGTTTTTCAGAATAAGCTGATCAATTCCAGTACTTCAAAAATTCAGGTCGATGTGGTTTATACCGACTTCGATAAAGCTTTCGATAAACTCAATCGCCGGTTATTGTTGAAAAAGCTTAGCGATCTTAATTGCGACATTATTCCTATTTCCTACTTATCAAATAGTAAGATGTGTGTCAAGATTGATACTACGTACTCAGAGTATTTCATTACTTCGTCTGGTGTGCCTCAAGGTAGCCACTTGGGTCCACTCTTAATTTTATTATTTATTAACGACGTTCTGGACTGTTTCACATTCGCTGATTGTATTTTATTTGCAGACGACATGAACATATTTGCTAACATGTCATGCGAATTAGACTGTGTGCTATTCCAACGGGACTTGAAGATGTTGCGATCGGTGTGATACAAATTATATGTTTTTGAATGTGGATAAATGCCAAGTAATCACATATTGTAGATCCAAGTCTGCAATTGTCCTTGCTTACTCTTTAAATGACCGTCTTTTGAATAAGATTGTTTAGCCTATTCAATGTTGTGATTTATTAAGCGAAATTCTAAAGATTTTCATGACTGACTGACTTTTAAGTCACACTTCTTTCGTTCGTTCTCAGCTTGAATACGCAAGTGGCATATGGTCCCCGTTCTATGACTGTCACTCTAAGAGAATTGAGAGTATACAAAAGCAGTTTCTGTTATTCGTTCTCAAATAATTATCTTCTTTACAGCGCGACGAGTATAATCTATCACCCCACCTTAACCGTTGTCGTTTCCTGGTCCTTCAGTCACTGGCTTCTAGGCGTACATGTGCTAATGCGTGATATTATTTGTGGTAAAGTTGATTGTGCTGACATACTTTCATTCTTTAATATTTATCCTCCTCAACACACCTTACACCCACGTGAGTTTCTTCGTACTCCAATTGCCGACAATAACTACAGCTACCATGGTCCTGCAACGCGCATCCAAAAAGATCTTAACACCGTTGCTGAGTTTTTTGATTTTCAAATTTCTCGCAATGCTTTTAAGAGGGCAAAAGCTGCTCTGGAGTTTTGACTTGGTGCCACCATCGTTTGTTCCTCTCATCTAAATAAATAAATGAATGTAATTAGAAATAGCGTTACAGTGGCGTTACTTTATATACATCCAGTGTATATTGCGCTTAGAGTTAATACTCGGTTCTTTTAACAAATTTGAGTTTATCCAATGACACTAAAATCGATCCTAAAATTGCTTAGCTGAATAGCTAAGGGAAAATTTTATCTTTTCTCAGCATCCAGTCCAAAACCTTTTATAGAAGCATACAAGAGTTAATCCATGCTTACCGAGTTTAAAATATTTTCACAACTCTACTTCTGAGACAGTTTACTAGCTCCGCATTCTAAGCCAATATTTTCTTAATCCTGTTTCTGAATAAAAATATTGATAAAGAAGCCGTGCTTCGTTTTCTAAATGAATTGGTTTCCAACTATCGGTACTGATATGATTGAGCAAAGAAATTCTAATGGTGGGAAAGGGAGGGGATGAGAGTAATAACAACTTCAATATTTATATTTCTCATTAACGAACATCAATTCTCAGACGAATTGCCTTCTAATCCTCATTGGCAACCCTATAACCCCTACCCACATTTCCTCCTTAATCGAGAACTATAGTTTATACATCCCCTAATAATACGCATATTAAACCAACTTTTCTAAAATTTACAAAATAAATCGTGATTGAGTTATAGGTCTGTCTGTTCTCTTTGAAAATAACCCTGATTAGTCGTATCCCGCTTTAAGGTAAAAATATATACCTTAACTTACATCCTCTCCTGCTCTAACCAAGCACCATGAAGGTATTCATGAGCCGTTAGTTTTAATCAAGTTACGTGTGGTTAAATGTGTAGAGAGAGATAGAGAATTATTATATGACACAAGGCTCTCTGACATTCACTGTGTATTTCTCTTAACCTAAGCTCTAAGGTTAAGAGAAATACACAGTGAATGTCAGAGAGCCTTGTGTCATATAATAATTCTCTATCTCTCTCTGCACATTTAACCACACGTAACTTGATTAAAACTAACGGCTAGATTGTTTTACAGACCCCATATTGGTTTTTGGTTGCTACGTCCCAAAAAATCCGTTCCATCTCTTTGAAATTGGTAGTATTAGCGACCTGTACGCTTTATGGCTTCATCCTTCTTGTAGCTTTTATGAGTTATCCATAAAACTCCCTTAGCTTCCACCTGGTTTGTGCTGTTTCGAACATTGTTCAGAAGCTTGGGTTCCTGGTCTAACCAATCTTTTAGATTTCATCCAGTCTTACAAGTTCAATCAGAGGCCAAACCGGGTTCATAGACAGTTCTGCCTGTCCAAGTAGTTTTGACAGATATAGCAACATGTGGCCTAGCGTTGTCAAGTTGCAAAATTATCTTATCATGCCTTTTGTCACATTCCGGTCATTTTGCAGCTAGAGCTTGCTTTAAATCCATGAGTTGTGGTCGATAAACTTGTCCCGCAATGGTTTCACGCTCGTTCAGCAGCTCATAATAAACGACACCCATCATATCCCACCAAATACAAAGCATCACCTTCGAACCATGTATATTTGCTTTTGGCGTCGACGGCCCTAGTTCACCTGGCTTGACCCACGATGGTTTGCGCTTTGGATTGTCATCATAATGGATCCACTTTTCACCCCCAGTGATGATCCGATGCAAAAGCACTTCCTTTGTTGTCGTTGAAGCAACAATTCTCACATGGTTTTCCCCCATTTCATGTAAACGATGCGAACCCCATTGTTGGGTAATATTCAGCTTTTTTGCTAATTGTTTTTTGGACAAGGGTCCACATCAAGCAATTCTTCCAATTCTGTATCTTCAAATTGTCTTGGTCCGCCTTCACGTTCTTTGTCTCTTACGTCAAAATCACCAACTTTGAATCGTTAAAACTACTCTTTGCATATTGTATTCGATGAAGCATGTTCACCGTAAACTTCCACAAGCAAACGATTTGTTTCCGCTGCACTTTTCTTCGACAAAAAATAATGAAGTAAAACTTCCCGCAAATGCTGTTTTTTGACAAAAAATTCGACATTTTCAATTACATGAAAATAATTGTTGTTTACGCTTTGAACAAATGTCACTAGTAATTTTTCAAGCTTGACATCTAACCTCCAAAAAGCATGTATTACCCGATTGAATAATATGAAATCGGTGATACTAACGACATCTCTATAAAAAGGCCGGAAATACATTTGTACACATTTGTTGTTGGTCTATCGTTTACTGTTGTGGAGTTGTTGCTGGTTGTTTGTTGTTGGTGTGGCGGTGGTGAGTGTAATAAAGGCTGATGCCGTCCCTTGTAGGTGGAAAATTTGTTATTGTTTCTGCAATTTGTGTAGGATCCTCCACAGTTTATGCAGCATAACTATTTGATCTTTCAATAAGGCTTAATTCTTTGGATCGTGGACATGTATATTTGGACCACATTCTCTTTGTTAACATCAGCACAATAACAATATCAATTTTGCTTCGGAAGTTGTTTAATTTGGTTGTGTTTGATTCCAGTTGATTTATTTTGTTTTTAAGTTCATAATTTTCCTTTTCCAGCATAGAAATACGATCCAATGCAGTTTGGTTTATTTTTTGTAGATTCACAATTTCTGCATATAGCAATTCAGTTGCTATATTTTGCTGTATTTCAATGTTGTTTGAATTGGCCTTGGACTGAATGTTGTCGTTTTGATCGTTTGATTTTATTTTTACCGATGAGGATGGTGATGCTAAATTGGAAGACAGCAGATTAAGGTTTTCACACTCACATCTTTTGTATCGCCATAATTTTTTATTTTTTATCATAAAATCAATGTCCATGGATACAGTTTGTTACAATAATTGCACTCAGTTTTTATGCCTTTTCTTACCACCTTTATATCACATATGCCGTGCATCATTATGATGTGAACTAATTTAATTTGAAATTTAATTTACCATCTTTAGGTCTTCAATTGGTTTTCGAAAATGCTATTTACCTTTCAACATATTTACAATTAACGAAAAAGGTCCTATGGAAACTGCCATTTTCGGTGGACCAATGTCGGCCAAAAATCACTTGTATCCTCCAATTTATGGAGAAAGCTTAAGTAGGAAGTTTCTTATCGATCAGCCAATCTTTTTCATAAATTGTGAGATCCCAGTGATTTTTGATCGACATCAATTCACCGGAAGTGCCAGCTTCCAAAGAAGCTTTTTTGATTTTTGCAAATATTTTCAAAAGTAGATAATAGCATTTACCAAAAAAAAAAAAATTTAAAACAAACGCATTGTAAATTAAGTTCCAATCGAAATTAGTTCAAATCAGGTTTTAAATGTTACCCCGGAAATGACGAGTTTTGAAAAATAAAATCTTTACTACACCAAAATTCGGCATCACTTACAGTCCAGGCGGATTGAATATTCTGATTAAAGCTTCATACTTAAACTTTTAGAGATTCTTGCGAAATTTAGTGGCAATCTGTGTACCAGAAGTGGCAGCTTTCCATAGAAGCTTTCTCAATTTTTCTAATCATGTTGAAAAGTTTAAAATTTACAAAAAACGTCAAAGAATTAATAAATTCACCAAAATTTGAAGGTTAAATTTTCAACCAACAAGGGTCGACCTTATACTACTGAAGTTAGCCGAAAATTTTCGCCGAAAATTTTTTTTAAAAATCAATATCGCATAATTCGAATGTCTAAAGGTCATATTTTCGGCTGAAATTTTCGGCTAACTTTAGTAGTATGTCGACCTGGTTGGTTTTCTGAAATTTAAGCTAAAAAAACGTTAGCGTAAATGCTAGTTCATAGACGTTTTTCTTAAACAGCTTCACTTCCATTATACCGAGTTCGTCCTAAACATCTTTGATTTAGCTCTGGCGTAAGGTAGGATGTCAAAAGCAAACAACGAAAAGATTACTCTGTTAGTTAGACGATAGGCCCCAGCCGAAAGTTAAAAAATCGATAATGCAGATAGTGTCTTTGCTACATCAGTTGAAAATATAATATTAAATGTCAGACATTTCTCAGCCGATATTTTTCAGCCGTTTCGTTTTTATACCAAAAATATTTGTTTTCTACAACAAAAATAAAATTGAATATATCGCACATAAAAAATTTGAAAATTTCTAAATATTGACCATTTAAAGTGTCATGGCTGGAAATAGATTCAAATGAAAGATGATAAAGACAGACTCAACTGAAATTCTTTCCAGGTGCGAGCATCATTAAGATCTTTCATTTGAATCTATTTCGAACCATGAAACTTTCAGCTGAAAAATATAGGCTGAGAAATATATTCGAGTGAGATAGCAAGGACACTATCTGCATTATCGATTTTTTAACTTTCGGCTGGAAACTATCAGAGTATAAAAAAATTGAGTTTTTGGGGTACTTTGTCCCCAAACAGAAGGCAATACATTAAAAAACTATTAAAAGGTGAGATTGATTCAATAGATACAAACACAAAAATTTGGAATAAAATAAAGAAATGCAACAATAAAAACAAAGTTATCTTTCTCCTTTCTTACAGAATTTGTGATGATCTTGACTGCTCGAAACTAGTGCAAAGCATGCAATCGCCGAGATGACAAGAAAGCCATAAAATCAACCCGATCCTGATCTCAATCACAGACCAACACAAAATTACAACAAATGATCGCGACCAACTTTAGCTTAAACCTATCCAAAATGAATCTGTAAACATACCATCGGAATACATAAACCCCCGCATCAAAAAAAAATAATATCCTGCATCTAAATACGTCATAAATTCTCGGCGAATTGTAGCCTCGACACACAAAAAAAGAACCAAAGATTACGAAATACTGAAAAAACGCAAATTTAACACTTAACGTACATAAGAATGTTATTTCCTTATAAAATTTTATTTTAAGTTTTAAACACAAAACAATTTATTATATAAATAAATAAGACACATTTTGTTTATTTCTTTATTTTATTGTATAGTCCCGTATTTTTAACGATAAGAAAATGTACAAAAATTTTGTGCAACGTGCACAATTTTTTAAAAAGCGCGCGCGAATTATTCTGGTTCGCCACACGAATTTTCTATTTTCCTTTTATTTTATACACCTCACACACCCCTATATACTCGTATATTTTGTGTCTGTCTGTCTGTCTGCATGTGTATTATAACTCTCTTATCATTAAAATAAATAAATATTTAAAAAAAAATTTGTTATCGTAAAAAATAAGAAGAAAATTTTTAAGTTTCATCCCGGGGAAAGAAATACGTTACTAAGATATACTCGTAATATGAGTTTCTTTTATTATCTTATCATTACGTTATTATTCTCGTGTATATGATGGTAATTGCGGAATATGCGCTAGTATTAAGAACGTGTATTCCACCATCGTTCTATATAAGATTTTAAACTTTAAGATGTTTTTTGTTCCTTTACATTTATTAAAACTTATTATCTCGAAATTATTTTTATAAAAAAAAAAAATATTTAAAAATTAAGTGGATTATTTGGGGTTTCGGGGTAAATTAATTAATATTTTGTACCCTGAGAGGGGTTTTAGATAAATCTGGGAAAAATACGTGTATTGCTGCGTTCGACTTACAAAAATTCATCATCCCTGTAATAAAAAATCAAATCGAATGGAATTGGCATACATTTTGAGTTTTGCAGTCGCATTCAATGATAAACTGCGATAGCTTAAAACTTATAGTTTAACTGATCAAGCCAACGGTCTAAAAAAGCGATCTAAACAGCGATTTTTAACATTTATTTTCAAAACTCTGATGTCGAGGAACCCTACCTTAATTTATTGAATAGAGCGTTACAGTGTTGTCCATACGTGTGTTCTGGAATTTTGTGATGTTGGTGTCGAGAATAGCGTAGATAATCCATTTTGGCGTAGACAATGTCGAGAATTCGTAGAGTATGTAGAATATTGGTAAACAGTGTAAATTATTGCTTTTCATTATTGTTTTACTCATTGTGTTTCAGTTGGAATTTACCATCTCACAGCCGAAACGACCTCAACCTATTCTCAAACTAGGCGTAGTAGGCCACTTTTGGTAAGCAGAAGTGGCGCTGTGAGATGAACCAAACGTTATGTTACGGCGCCAAAATTAATGACTCATTCAGATACGATGAAAAGTGTTGCTTTGTAAGTTGTAACTCGCTAAGGAGTGTGTAACAACTCACCTGCCGAGTATGCCGAAGTGTTTGCTGTAATCCTGTACGGAGCTATCATTGACACAGGTCTTGGAGGTAGTAGCAAATAATCAAATAAGATCTTGGAGGACTTATGTGGAGATGGGTTTCGTGTGAACAATGATTGATCACAAGTTGGTCGGTCCTAAGCTCTATGCGAAAGTAGTGTAGTAGTAAACTTGAATATTTTTTATTATTTAACATAAAAAATAATTCATTGAGAGCGAAAGGGAATACGGTTCCAATTCCGTAACATGTTGAGTGTGCACTTTTAAGATTGGATGCTAACATGTTATGATGAATATTCATCCTGGTGACAGGAATTGCCATAGAGTTTTCTTTTCTGTGTTTTAGACATATTACCTTGGAAGTCTTTCGCAGCGGGTTACGCAAATTCTCTATTCGATAGATTAATGTAGGTAAGGGAAGTCAGCAAATTAGATCCGTAACTTCGGGATAAGTATTGGCTCTGAAAATTGAGATGGCTCGGGCTTATATGACTAATAGTATTTTTTCATTTGAGTGAAGGTATTATATGTACTATCCTCAGATTCGAAGTAATATGCCAAGTCGTCATTGCGGACTATTCTTGCTAAATATGAGATTAGATTATTTTATTCTAAAACGACTATCATTTAACAATTAATTTAGAACAGACATGGACCAGGGGAATCCGACTGTCTAATTAAAACAAAGCATTGTGATGGCCTTAGCAGGTGATGACACAATGTGATTTCAGTCCAGTGCTCTGAATGCCAACGTCAAGAAATTCAAGCAAGCGCGAGTAAACGGCGGGAGTAACTTTGACACTCTTCAAGTATCCGTCAAAATCGTTATGTCAAAATCCTAACCAGGAAATTTCAATGCCAAAATTGGCACGGACAACACCGACCGATGGGTAAAAATGGGTCAGATTATGAGCGAAACAACAATTGACAAAGGGGACTCGTAGGACAAACGTAGGACTATAACAATGGAGAAACGGAATCAACAAGAAATTCCTCACAAATCACTACAAGATATCAGAAGGATTTCACAATGAAAGTCAGAAGTAAAGTTTACCTAGTGATGATAAATAAAATACCAACTGAAACAGCAGACTTTCAAACCAAGCTAGCCTGCTGTAACACTCAATACTCAAAGACGAGAGGAAATTTAACACAAACAGATTAAGAGATTACTGAAACAAAAACATGTGTTCGTTAGTGAGACGCTCCAAATCCACAAACCTCATAAAAATGAAGCAAACATGGAGACCAAACAGAAGAAGGCTCCCTATCAAACAAGACTGCTACGGAGTACTCTCGGTACTACAAATTTACCAACAATATACGGCAGAAGTGAAACGCGCAGATACGAAGAAACAACATGTCAAATAAAGATGCAAGGATCGAAAAAAATATGCAGAAAAGGCTGTGCTGAAGAAGCAGCAGCAATCAAAATATGCGAGCAAAAAACTCTACACACCACCTCTCTCTCCCTATATAATACACACCTATCTCTCTCTAAGTTATGTGTGAAAAGCTACCGGCAAAATTACAAACATACCACCACCTAGAAAGTGGGGGATAATGGATAGTACCACTATCTGGTCAAGTAAAAGTATTAATTCAACAAAACGGATGAAGACCTCCCCCTCCCCCACATGTTAAAGTGATGGAAAAAAATTCGAGGAAGGTATGTTAAACAGCACTGAAAATCTGTTCTGTTCGGTCACCAATCTGACACCAATAATAAACACGAAAGAAAATCTAGCAACACTCCCTCCCCCACCAATCAATCCGCCAACGGAGCAGAGCGGGGAAGTTAAAAGTACCATTGAAAAGCTGAAGAAGAACAAAACAAAATATAAAAGACTGCTGGAACAAACACATATAACCGCCGAAATACTCAAAGGTAAGAGTGATCATCTATAGCTGCAAGTAGTCCAAGGAAATGTTAAATTGGCAGAGATAATACACAAAAATGGAATAAAATGCTTGGACAAAAACAATCCCCCAAGTTTCCCCAAGGAAACAAAAGGTTGACCTTTATGAGAATGCAAGAATTGGCGATATATATCTCCTCTCTCCTCAACACACAAATAAAGATAATTCGCAGGGATTATCCCATCGATCCCCTTGACAGAAACTCACCTACGATCGATCAAAATGCAAAATTAAAAAACAACAAGCTTTAGACGCAGGAGAAAGTGAGTTGAATTTGCCACTCTACCTGCACCTCTTCGTTGATCTCGAGCGCGCATTTGATACGTAAAATAAATATGTGTGGGCAGTAAATATCCTCCAAAGAAAACTGATTGAACTCTTGTACACTTCTCGTACAAAGCGAGAAAATATACCTACACACGAGGAGTTAAGGCAAGAATGCGTACTCCCAATGCTGTTTGTTCTGCTGAGTATGGTTCGAAGTTGGTCTCAACTAACTTAAACGTTAGCTTAACTGTGTTAGTTCATAGACCTTTTTCTCAAACAGCTTCACTTCCGATATACTGATTTCGTCCTAAATCGAACAACTAAAAAATTGAGTTTTGGGATACTACAGATGGCAAGGAAAACTGGAATTGGATTGGAATAGGATTGGAACCAGTTTACAGACAAGAAAAAATAAGACACACAAAACAACCATAATTCAATATATTCAGCAGTGCCTATTTATGCCCCTCAACCAACGAAAATGCAGATGAAAAACAACAAAAGTCAAATGTACACACGAACACAAGCCACAAAATAGCGCAGGAGAACGGACAGAAATGATGTCAAAATCTTAACAAGAAAATTTCAAAGCCGACAACACTGACAACCGATAGGTAAAAATGCGTCTTGGATTTGTGCGAAACAACAACAATGGCGAAAAAGGACTCGTACACTTCAAATCTCAGGTTCATAGGCGGCAGTGTTAGGTTTCCACACAAAAATATACACATACACACCGAAACACTGGACATCACCGGGATGGCCAGAACTAAAATATCCACGTAATTAAATTGATCAACAAGAAATTCCTACAAGATATCAGAATTAATGGATTAAGAGTATTTTTTTCAAAGTGCCCATTACTAGTTATACATTTGTCCCATCCCATCTCTCAGGCAATGCGTGTATGCCATGAAAGAAAAAAACTGTTCTTCTTTTGAAGTGCTCCTCAGCAAGCCCGTGCCCCATCGATGAAAATAAATGATAATCGAACGGAGCTAAGTCTGGCGAGTACGCCACATGTGAAAGTATTTCCCAATTAAGTGCTTCCAACGTTTATATGACCGGTTTTGCTTGTGATGGTGCATTATCATGAAGCAAAGTCACTTTGTGTTACCTTTTATCATATTCTCATCGTTTCATCATTTGTTGTTGGCAGCGTTCAGTATTTATGGTTTCACCAGGTTTTAGCAGCTTAAAGAAAATAACACCCACCAAGTACAGTTTGGCCTTGCAATCGAGATCGATGGTTAACCTTTCCCAATAGATCAATTGTTCATCGCTATTCACAATTCGATGGAGAAACGAATTTCTTTCGTATCTGGTGAGCAACACCTCGCAAGTGGTTTTTCCTGTTGCATTTCATTCAGTTACATGCTGAACCCATTTTTCCAGCTTTTGGATCTCTCTCATACCTTTTAAACGTATATGGAGACGGCTTCTCGTGACACAATCAATTGATCCGCAAATTATTTTATTTTTGTGGTCTTCCACGTTCTTCGTTTCTCACCACTTTTGAATTTATTAAACCATTCATAGTATTGTGATTTTCCAAGAGCATGCTCACCGTAAGCTTTGGAAAGCATTCGATATGATTCTGTAGCAGTTTTCTTCAAATGATAACAAAAAATCAATGATGTCTGCAAATCGTAATATGTAGATAGATTGTTGATAGATGTCAAAATAAAATAATGGCGCCGATGACGTGGTTTGTCGAAAGGTACATTGACAGGTGGCGCTAATTATTGCTAAAATAGCACACTTTCAAATCAAGCCAGCCCGCTGTGAAACACTCAAAGACGAGAGGAAATTTAACACAAACAGATTGAGTGAAAGATTACTGAAACAAGCAACATGTCCGTTCAGTGAAACGCTCCAAATCCAAAAACCTTCCAAAGAAATGAAGCAAACAGGAACCAAACAGAAGAAGACTGCTACGAAAGTACTCTCGGCTACCAAGAAATACAATCGGAAACCTTGAATTAGTGTGATACATGGGAAAAAGCAACGCCGTCAAATTAAGCTACAAACTTACCAACAAAATACTGTAGAGATGAAACGCCAATAAAATGGCAGGGAACGAAGAAAATATGCAGAAATCCATCCTCAAGGCTCTTGAAGCGGCAGCAGCAATGAAAATATGGGAGCAAAAGCTCCCCCCAGAGTAGTTGGAAAAGTCACCAGTAAAATTAGGCATACCTAGGAAGGGATGGATACCTCTGGTCAAGTAAGTATTAATTAAACAACGAATGAAGCCCCCCCCCCCCCACTGGTAATTCCCCGGGAATAGGGAATTGGGGAAAGAATTTATATTAAAATTTTTTTTTCTGGCATACTGAGGTAAACATCAAGTGTTAATTTTTTTGAAAACAAAATTAAATGGGGAACTTTCCCTACCAATTTAGATATGGAAAAATTATTTCTAATTTATAAATATTTACATCAAACTTTTATCCGCAGTAGGCCGGAAAAAAAATATTTTAACATAAATTACATATAAATTCTTTCCCCAGTTCCCTATTCCCGGGGAATTACCAGAATAGTGCCATTGGCACCCAATTTGACACCAATAACGAAAGAAACTCTAGCAACACCCCCCAATCCACCAACGGAGCGAGGAAGTTAAAAGTGCCATTGAAAAGCTGAAGAACAAAACAATATAAGGCTGCTGAATTCATCTACAGCTGCAAGTAACATACCAGTAGTCCAAGAAGTGTGGAATTGGCAGAGAATACCACAAAAATGGAAAAATGGCTTAACAAAAACAATCCCCAAGAAAAAAGAACTTTGAATGCAAAAATTGGCGAAGTATATCTCCTCTCTCACCTCAACGCAAATAAAGATTATTCGCAATGATCAATCATCCCCTTGACATAATCACATCTACGATCAAATGCAAAATTAAGAAACGAACAAGCTGGACCCTGTTAAAGTTAGCCGATACTTTCCAGCCGAAAGTAAAAAATCGATAATGCAGATAGTGTCTTTGCTATCTCAGCCGACATTTCTCAGCCGACATTTCTCAGCCGATATTTTTCAGCCGAAAGTGTTTTTTTACACCAAAAATATTTGTTTTCTGCAACAAAAAAAATCAACTGAAACCATTAAAAAAATTAAATCGGTAAAATTAATTTTACTATTGGGAAATTGCAATAAAAATACAAAATTTGAATGTTTCTAATAATTTACCGTTTAAAGTATCATGGTTGGAAATAGATTCAAATGAAAGGTTTTTATGATGCTCGCACCTGGAAAGAATTTCAGGTCTGTTTTCATGTGGGGAGTCCGGGAAACCTCGATTGAATATATCGCACACAAAGTTTTTCCGGACTCTCCACATGAAAATTAACCTGCAATTTTTTCCAGGTGCGAGTATCATTAAAACCTTTCTTTTGAATCTATTTCCAACCATGACCCTTTAAACGGTAAATTATTAGAAACATTCAAATTTTGTATTTTTATTGCAATTTCCCAATAGTAAAATTAATTTTACCGATTTAATTTCTTTAATGGTTTCAGTTGATTTTTTTTTGTTGCAGAAAACAAATATTTTTGGTGTAAAAAACACTTTCGGCTGAAAAATATCGGCTGATGCATATTAATATTTGACATACCATATACTGTATTTTCGGCTGAGATAGCAAAGACACTATCTGCATTATCGATTTTTTTTTTACTTTCGACTGGAAAGTATCGGCTAACTTTAATAGTATACTAGCTGGCTTTTTATACCAGGAAGAAGTGCAATTACACCAACTCAATCCGTATCATCAGTGAATGAAGAAAATCCATGGAATGGAATTCACCAATCTACCTGCCAAAGAAATTGATTGAATCCGTAGAACCAAAGCGGGAAACTACTACACTCGAGGAGTAAGGCAAGAAAGCGTACTGCTGTATGATGCCCAATGGCGTAAATTAAACCATGCAAATGCTTTTAATTTTTCTGGTGTTTTTATTTTTTGTAAATATATGGCTTTTAACAGTTATATGTGAAAAATGACATCATTTAAATGTCCACCAAGGGCACGTCTACTTTACTTTTCAAGAAACCTCAAAGAAAGTAATCTAATGGCGTTAAATCGCATGATCTAGGTGGCCAGTTTATGCTCTGCGTTGATAATGATCTGTTTGTTTTAATTTTTGTGTTAATTGAATTTTGTAAGGATGCAAATGTAAATCCTTATGTAAAATTCGTCAAAGAGTCGATAGATGAATGCCTAATTCTTGAGAACGTCGTGATATCGATGTTGAAGGTTTCTCCGCGACACTTTCGGCCACAGCAGCAATATTTTCATTAGAACGTCCACTTTTTGATCTGCCAGACCTTTTTTGATCCTCGACAGAACCAGTCTCTTCAAATTTTTTCATTAAATTTACGATAAGTATTTTTTAAAGATCGATGAATAACTTTAATGCGTTCTTCTAGCGTGTAAGTGCACATCGTTAAAATTGTACATCTGTCTACTTTACAAATGGCAAAAATAACATAAATAAAAAATGGTTGAGTTTAGGAATTATTTACTACTGACATCTATCTAGGCGTGAATTTTGAACGACCCTTTATAACGAGGATGTCAGAACTGACTAGATGAACCAGCCTATAGTTAGTAGGACGCCCTATGCTCTCTCCTAAGTGGTTGTCTACGATGCCTACGTTGTCGACGAGTTGTCTGTCCAGTCACGTAAAATGGCGCGTAAATGGATTATCTAATTAATTACTCGAGTGGATCAGATGGTGGCTCTGGAAAACAACCCCCCAAGCAAAACTAGTTTAACTCGAGCTTCGTAGTATAAGTACTGTAGTATGCAGATTGTTTTTGGTTGTTCACTAATTATTGTGCCAAATTTGTTCTCGATACTGAAGCTTTCGTCGTTTTAATAAATTGTTCCAAGTGATGAATTCAAAAGCCTCTGCACCCTTAGTGCAAAAAGTACAAAATTATCCTGAAACCGAATAAGCCACCACAAATTAACCAAAGCGATAATCTTAATTTAACTATAAAATTATTATAAATTGACTATAATAAATTATAGTGTCTTTTAATTAATAATAGCCAGATTAAATATATGTGATATTATTCCAAATTTAAATGGCCCTTATAATTTATTATACTTTAAAACTAATTATCCAAAAAATAAACAAGAAATAGTTAATAAAATAAAATTAATCAATATTTAAACACAAGACAAACAAGTATTTAGTGTAATGTTTAGAGAAATAACAACAAACGCTTAAATAATAAATCTTAGGAAATAATAAACCAAACCAAACAAATATAATAATATTCTAGCAATAGTATGTACCACCCACAATACCACCCCACCTGAAACAGTTTATAATTTAATTAATGGCCTATATACTACAATTGTAAAACACTTTTCAAAATTCATACGCGCATACTATGATTAAAGTCTCTATCAGGGTACTTCATTCTTCATTACTAATTTACAATAAGTATTTAAAACAATTTAATTAGAAACTCGTTAATATTAAAAATAAAAAAGATTTATAAAAAATTAATGAGTCTTCCGAGGAATTTTAAAATAACATATAAACTTATTAATCGTATAAATATTTAAATGCCAATTTTTGTGTTCAGCTTCCAATTTGTATAATTAATAATTAATTTTTAAATTAATTAAATTAGTGTGTTATGTATTTTTTTTTTAAATTACATTTTATAATAATTATACGCATCCGCACAGTAAATGGTTTGATTAAATACTTAATAAATTCAGCAGATCCGTTAAACGGCATACGAAGTATATTTTTATAAACCCTAAGAACAATTCGACAGTAATCTTTTATATACAATGGCTCTCTCAAAGCGGATTGGCTGTGCAACAAAAAGAAAATACAGACTACGTTATCTCTGTACAATTGATCTTGTGTACGTTCGGTATGCCGTTTAAAAAGGTATATAAGTAAAATGTACAATTCGCACAAAAACAATTTGTCCAAAAATAATTTATCTAAAATATATTATGTAGCCGATCTTAGTAGATTCAAAGCAGACACAACGAACATTAGGACGAATTAGATAAAGCAATTTTCGGATAAACATGTGGCGCGAACCATTCTAATATGTGTGAAGCTGGAGGGCGGCACACAGTCCAAAATTCCTCTCGCAAAATCAATCCATTACACGGGCACGCTGCAGTATTTTATTTGAATTTTTTTGTTATATTTGAATTACTAACGATTTAAATGATAATATTATAAAAGTTAGTTAAATTAAAATAATTAAGTGTATAGATAAATAAATCAATAAATAAATATTATTGTAGTTTTATGTAAACAATGAAACAGATTAATGGAAGCATTATATGAAGACAGATTATACCATTTAGTTGCATGGTAAAATCGAACCGAGAATTTATTTAAGCATTTCCGGCTTAACGAAAATAATTTCCGTCCATAAATGATGGAATCGTTTGGCGCCACAATTCCGCCACCATTATTCACATGACGCGTTCCAAAGCGCAGATTTATTTATTTATTTACCATCGCAACTAAATATTCCGTATATTGTCCACAATATTCAAATAAATAAATGTTATAAAATTTATAAAAATAATCATAAAATATTTTTAAAATTTTATTTTCACCGAAATTTAAATTATTTTCGTGTTTATCAAAATTTATTTAAATATAAAAATATTGTAAAATTATTATTATTGTTGTCTTATAGTTTTCACATTTTGTTCAGTGGAAATTATTTGGCTATACACACATACTTATAAAAAATAAATTCATAAAATATCATATTAAATAAAAATTATCATCACGTTTTATTTCACGTCATACTAGTGACCCTACCGTGAACACCGCAACCCATTAAATATCCCACACCTACTTGGCGCACCCACACAAAGTTGACAATCATTCAATTAGCGCTACACTAAGGTAAAAAGTTCATTTTTTTAAAGAGGGTTGTGATGTGTCACAGCTGTGATTTTATAAGTCACAACAAAATCATAAACACCAAAGAGTTCCAGTTTCAGTTATGCTGTCATTCCGGCATACAACTATTGATATAAAATTGATTGTTTGGGGCGCTATACATTTATTTGTTTCAGATCACGAAATTTCAGCCTTTCGATCTATCGGCTTTCCTAACAATAATCTGCTTATTATTTCTAGGTCAAAAATAGCGGAATAGCGTATTCATCTAGAAACTAACGGTAATTTATAACTAGAATGAGCGGTTATTGGAAGTTACGCGTTTTGAAATCAGGATACAATTTGTGATCGAACCATGATTGCAGCCAAACCAGGCAACATATTACGTCAACTTAAACGCAGTTCTACTCAAAATATCCCAAATAACCGATAAAGATTGAAATTTACCGGATCTGTGACAATAATTTTTTCCCGATAAAAATAAGTGAGGCTAACCATCAGGGATTTTCGCAAAAAAATCGAAAACATTTTTTTGTCGAAATTCCGGTTCAAAATGATTTTAGAGAATGGGAATAGCGTATTCATCTAGAAACTAGCGGTAATTTACAACTAGAATGAGCGGTTATTGGAAGTTACGCGTTTTGAAATCAGGATACAATTTGTGATCGAACCATGATTGCAGCTAAACGAGGCAACATATTACGTCAACTTAAACGCAGTTCTACTCAAAATATCCCAAATAACCGATAAAGTTTGAAATTTACCGGATCTGTGACAATAATTTTTTCCCGATAAAAATAAGTGAGGCTAACCATCAGGGATTTTCGCAAAAAAATCGAAAGATTTTTTTGTCGAAATTCCGGTTCAAAATGATTTTAGAGAATGGGAATAGCGTATTCATCTAGAAACTAGCGGTAATTTACAACTAGAATGAGCGGTTATTGGAAGTCACGCGTTTTGAGATCAGGATACAATTTGTGATCGAACCATGATTGCAGCCAAACGAGGCAACATATTACGTCAACTTAAACGCAGTTCTACTCAAAATATCCCAAATAACCGATAATGATTGAAATTTACCGGATCTGTCACAATAATTTTTTCCCGATAAAAATAAGTAAGGCTAACTAACCATCAGGGATTTTCGCAAAAAAATCGAAAGATTTTTTTGTCGAAATTCCGGTTCAAAATGATTTTAGAGAATGGGAATAGCGTATTCATCTAGAAACTAGCGGTAATTTACAACTAGAATGAGCGGTTATTGGAAGTTACGCGTTTTGAAATCAGGATACAATTTGTGATCGAACCATGATTGCAGCCAAACGAGGCAACATATTACGTCAACTTAAACGCAGTTCTACTCAAAATATCCCAAATAACCGATAAAGATTGAAATTTACCGGATCTGTGACAATATTTTTTTCCCGATAAAAATAAGTAAGGCTAACCATCAGGGATTTTCGCAAAAAAATCGAAAACATTTTTTTGTCGAAATTCCGGTTCAAAATGATTTTAGGGAATGGGAATAGCGTATTCATCTAGAAACTAGCGGTAATTTACAACTAGAATGAGCGGTTATTGGAAGTTACGCGTTTTGAAATCAGGATACAATTTGTGATCGAACCATGATTGCAGCCAAACGAGGCAACATATTACGTCAACTTAAACGCAGTTCTACTCAAAATATCCCAAATAACCGATAAAGATTGAAATTTACCGGATCTGTGACAATAATTTTTTCCCGATAAAAATAAGTAAGGCTAACCATCAGGGATTTTCGCAAAAAAATCGAAAACATTTTTTTGTCGAAATTCCGGTTCAAAATGATTTTAGGGAATGGGAATAGCGTATTCAACTAGAAACTAACGGTAATTTACAACTAGAATGAGCGGTTATTGGAAGTTACGCGTTTTGAAATCAGGATACAATTTGTGATCGAACCATGATTGCAGCCAAACGAGGCAACATATTACGTCAACTTAAACGCAGTTCTACTCAAAATATCCCAAATAACCGATAAAGATTGAAATTTACCGGATCTGTGACAATCATTTTTTCCCGATAAAAATAAGTAAGGCTAACCATCAGGGATTTTCGCAAAAAAATCGAAAACATTTTTTTGTCGAAATTCCGGTTCAAAATGATTTTAGGGAATGGGAATAGCGTATTCAACTAGAAACTAACGGTAATTTACAACTAGAATGAGCGGTTATTGGAAGTTACGCGTTTTGAAATCAGGATACAATTTGTGATCGAACCATGATTGCAGCCAAACGAGGCAACATATTACGTCAACTTAAACGCAGTTCTACTCAAAATATCCCAAATAACCGATAAAGATTGAAATTTACCGGATCTGTGACAATAATTTTTTCCCGATAAAAATAAGTAAGGCTAACCATCAGGGATTTTCGCAAAAAAATCGAAAACATTTTTTTGTCGAAATTCCGGTTCAAAATGATTTTAGGGAATGGGAATAGCGTATTCAACTAGAAACTAACGGTAATTTACAACTAGAATGAGCGGTTATTGGAAGTTACGCGTTTTGAAATCAGGATACAATTTGTGATCGAACCATGATTGCAGCCAAACGAGGCAACATATTACGTCAACTTAAACGCAGTTCTACTCAAAATATCCCAAATAACCGATAAAGATTGAAATTTACCGGATCTGTGACAATAATTTTTTCCCGATAAAAATAAGTAAGGCTAACCATCAGGGATTTTCGCAAAAAAATCGAAAACATTTTTTTGTCGAAATTCCGGTTCAAAATGATTTTAGGGAATGGGAATAGCGTATTCAACTAGAAACTAACGGTAATTTACAACTAGAATGAGCGGTTATTGGAAGTTACGCGTTTTGAAATCAGGATACAATTTGTGATCGAACCATGATTGCAGCCAAACGAGGCAACATATTACGTCAACTTAAACGCAGTTCTACTCAAAATATCCCAAATAACCGATAAAGATTGAAATTTACCGGATCTGTGACAATAATTTTTTCCCGATAAAAATAAGTAAGGCTAACCATCAGGGATTTTCGCAAAAAAATCGAAAACATTTTTTTGTCGAAATTCCGGTTCAAAATGATTTTAGGGAATGGGAATAGCGTATTCAACTAGAAACTAATGGTAATTTACAACTAGAATGAGCGGTTATTGGAAGTTACGCGTTTTGAAATCAGGATACAATTTGTGATCGAACCATGATTGCAGCCAAACGAGGCAACATATTACGTCAACTTAAACGCAGTTCTACTCAAAATATCCCAAATAACCGATAAAGATTGAAATTTACCGGATCTGTGACAATAATTTTTTCCCGATAAAAATAAGTAAGGCTAACCATCAGGGATTTTCGCAAAAAAATCGAAAACATTTTTTTGTCGAAATTCCGGTTCAAAATGATTTTAGGGAATGGGAATAGCGTATTCAACTAGAAACTAACGGTAATTTACAACTAGAATGAGCGGTTATTGGAAGTTACGCGTTTTGAAATCAGGATACAATTTGTGATCGAACCATGATTGCAGCCAAACGAGGCAACATATTACGTCAACTTAAACGCAGTTCTACTCAAAATATCCCAAATAACCGATAAAGATTGAAATTTACCGGATCTGTGACAATAATTTTTTCCCGATAAAAATAAGTAAGGCTAACCATCAGGGATTTTCGCAAAAAAATCGAAAACATTTTTTTGTCGAAATTCCGGTTCAAAATGATTTTAGGGAATGGGAATAGCGTATTCAACTAGAAACTAACGGTAATTTACAACTAGAATGAGCGGTTATTGGAAGTTACGCGTTTTGAAATCAGGATACAATTTGTGATCGAACCATGATTGCAGCCAAACGAGGCAACATATTACGTCAACTTAAACGCAGTTCTACTCAAAATATCCCAAATAACCGATAAAGATTGAAATTTACCGGATCTGTGACAATAATTTTTTCCCGATAAAAATAAGTAAGGCTAACCATCAGGGATTTTCGCAAAAAAATCGAAAACATTTTTTTGTCGAAATTCCGGTTCAAAATGATTTTAGGGAATGGGAATAGCGTATTCATCTAGAAACTAGCGGTGATTTACAACTAGAATGAGCGGTTATTGGAAGTTACGCGTTTTGAAATCAGGATACAATTTGTGATCGAACCATGATTGCAGCCAAACGAGGCAACATATTACGTCAACTTAAACGCAGTTCTACTCAAAATATCCCAAATAACCGATAAAGATTGAAATTTACCGGATCTGTGACAATAATTTTTTCCCGATAAAAATAAGTAAGGCTAACCATCAGGGATTTTCGCAAAAAAATCGAAAACATTTTTTTGTCGAAATTCCGGTTCAAAATGATTTTAGGGAATGGGAATAGCGTATTCAACTAGAAACTAACGGTAATTTACAACTAGAATGAGCGGTTATTGGAAGTTACGCGTTTTGAAATCAGGATACAATTTGTGATCGAACCATGATTGCAGCCAAACGAGGCAACATATTACGTCAACTTAAACGCAGTTCTACTCAAAATATCCCAAATAACCGATAAAGATTGAAATTTACCGGATCTGTGACAATAATTTTTTCCCGATAAAAATAAGTAAGGCTAACCATCAGGGATTTTCGCAAAAAAATCGAAAACATTTTTTTGTCGAAATTCCGGTTCAAAATGATTTTAGGGAATGGGAATAGCGTATTCATCTAGAAACTAGCGGTGATTTACAACTAGAATGAGCGGTTATTGGAAGTTACGCGTTTTGAAATCAGGATACAATTTGTGATCGAACCATGATTGCAGCCAAACGAGGCAACATATTACGTCAACTTAAACGCAGTTCTACTCAAAATATCCCAAATAACCGATAAAGATTGAAATTTACCGGATCTGTGACAATAATTTTTTCCCGATAAAAATAAGTAAGGCATCAGGGATTTTCGCAAAAAAATCGAAAACATTTTTTTGTCGAAATTCCGGTTCAAAATGATTTTAGGGAATGGGAATAGCGTATTCAACTAGAAACTAACGGTAATTTACAACTAGAATGAGCGGTTATTGGAAGTTACGCGTTTTGAAATCAGGATACAATTTGTGATCGAACCATGATTGCAGCCAAACGAGGCAACATATTACGTCAACTTAAACGCAGTTCTACTCAAAATATCCCAAATAACCGATAAAGATTGAAATTTACCGGATCTGTGACAATAATTTTTTCCCGATAAAAATAAGTAAGGCTAACCATCAGGGATTTTCGCAAAAAAATCGAAAACATTTTTTTGTCGAAATTCCGGTTCAAAATGATTTTAGGGAATGGGAATAGCGTATTCAACTAGAAACTAACGGTAATTTACAACTAGAATGAGCGGTTATTGGAAGTTACGCGTTTTGAAATCAGGATACAATTTGTGATCGAACCATGATTGCAGCCAAACGAGGCAACATATTACGTCAACTTAAACGCAGTTCTACTCAAAATATCCCAAATAACCGATAAAGATTGAAATTTACCGGATCTGTGACAATAATTTTTTCCCGATAAAAATAAGTAAGGCTAACCATCAGGGATTTTCGCAAAAAAATCGAAAACATTTTTTTGTCGAAATTCCGGTTCAAAATGATTTTAGGGAATGGGAATAGCGTATTCAACTAGAAACTAACGGTAATTTACAACTAGAATGAGCGGTTATTGGAAGTTACGCGTTTTGAAATCAGGATACAATTTGTGATCGAACCATGATTGCAGCCAAACGAGGCAACATATTACGTCAACTTAAACGCAGTTCTACTCAAAATATCCCAAATAACCGATAAAGATTGAAATTTACCGGATCTGTGACAATAATTTTTTCCCGATAAAAATAAGTAAGGCTAACCATCAGGGATTTTCGCAAAAAAATCGAAAACATTTTTTTGTCGAAATTCCGGTTCAAAATGATTTTAGGGAATGGGAATAGCGTATTCATCTAGAAACTAGCGGTGATTTACAACTAGAATGAGCGGTTATTGGAAGTTACGCGTTTTGAAATCAGGATACAACTTGTGATCGAACCATGATTGCAGCCAAACGAGGCAACATATTACGTCAACTTAAACGCAGTTCTACTCAAAATATCCCAAATAACCGATAAAGATTGAAATTTACCGGATCTGTGACAATAATTTTTTCCCGATAAAAATAAGTAAGGCTAACTAACCATCAGGGATTTTCGCAAAAAAATCGAAAACATTTTTTTGTCGAAATTCCGGTTCAAAATGATTTTAGGGAATGGGAATAGCGTATTCAACTAGAAACTAACGGTAATTTACAACTAGAATGAGCGGTTATTGGAAGTTACGCGTTTTGAAATCAGGATACAATTTGTGATCGAACCATGATTGCAGCCAAACGAGGCAACATATTACGTCAACTTAAACGCAGTTCTACTCAAAATATCCCAAATAACCGATAAAGATTGAAATTTACCGGATCTGTGACAATAATTTTTTCCCGATAAAAATAAGTAAGGCTAACCATCAGGGATTTTCGCAAAAAAATCGAAAACATTTTTTTGTCGAAATTCCGGTTCAAAATGATTTTAGGGAATGGGAATAGCGTATTCAACTAGAAACTAACGGTAATTTACAACTAGAATGAGCGGTTATTGGAAGTTACGCGTTTTGAAATCAGGATACAATTTGTGATCGAACCATGATTGCAGCCAAACGAGGCAACATATTACGTCAACTTAAACGCAGTTCTACTCAAAATATCCCAAATAACCGATAAAGATTGAAATTTACCGGATCTGTGACAATAATTTTTTCCCGATAAAAATAAGTAAGGCTAACCATCAGGGATTTTCGCAAAAAAATCGAAAACATTTTTTTGTCGAAATTCCGGTTCAAAATGATTTTAGGGAATGGGAATAGCGTATTCAACTAGAAACTAACGGTAATTTACAACTAGAATGAGCGGTTATTGGAAGTTACGCGTTTTGAAATCAGGATACAATTTGTGATCGAACCATGATTGCAGCCAAACGAGGCAACATATTACGTCAACTTAAACGCAGTTCTACTCAAAATATCCCAAATAACCGATAAAGATTGAAATTTACCGGATCTGTGACAATAATTTTTTCCCGATAAAAATAAGTAAGGCTAACCATCAGGGATTTTCGCAAAAAAATCGAAAACATTTTTTTGTCGAAATTCCGGTTCAAAATGATTTTAGGGAATGGGAATAGCGTATTCAACTAGAAACTAACGGTAATTTACAACTAGAATGAGCGGTTATTGGAAGTTACGCGTTTTGAAATCAGGATACAATTTGTGATCGAACCATGATTGCAGCCAAACGAGGCAACATATTACGTCAACTTAAACGCAGTTCTACTCAAAATATCCCAAATAACCGATAAAGATTGAAATTTACCGGATCTGTGACAATAATTTTTTCCCGATAAAAATAAGTAAGGCTAACCATCAGGGATTTTCGCAAAAAAATCGAAAACATTTTTTTGTCGAAATTCCGGTTCAAAATGATTTTAGGGAATGGGAATAGCGTATTCAACTAGAAACTAATGGTAATTTACAACTAGAATGAGCGGTTATTGGAAGTTACGCGTTTTGAAATCAGGATACAATTTGTGATCGAACCATGATTGCAGCCAAACGAGGCAACATATTACGTCAACTTAAACGCAGTTCTACTCAAAATATCCCAAATAACCGATAAAGATTGAAATTTACCGGATCTGTGACAATAATTTTTTCCCGATAAAAATAAGTAAGGCTAACCATCAGGGATTTTCGCAAAAAAATCGAAAACATTTTTTTGTCGAAATTCCGGTTCAAAATGATTTTAGGGAATGGGAATAGCGTATTCAACTAGAAACTAACGGTAATTTACAACTAGAATGAGCGGTTATTGGAAGTTACGCGTTTTGAAATCAGGATACAATTTGTGATCGAACCATGATTGCAGCCAAACGAGGCAACATATTACGTCAACTTAAACGCAGTTCTACTCAAAATATCCCAAATAACCGATAAAGATTGAAATTTACCGGATCTGTGACAATAATTTTTTCCCGATAAAAATAAGTAAGGCTAACCATCAGGGATTTTCGCAAAAAAATCGAAAACATTTTTTTGTCGAAATTCCGGTTCAAAATGATTTTAGGGAATGGGAATAGCGTATTCATCTAGAAACTAGCGGTGATTTACAACTAGAATGAGCGGTTATTGGAAGTTACGCGTTTTGAAATCAGGATACAATTTGTGATCGAACCATGATTGCAGCCAAACGAGGCAACATATTACGTCAACTTAAACGCAGTTCTACTCAAAATATCCCAAATAACCGATAAAGATTGAAATTTACCGGATCTGTGACAATAATTTTTTCCCGATAAAAATAAGTAAGGCTAACCATCAGGGATTTTCGCAAAAAAATCGAAAACATTTTTTTGTCGAAATTCCGGTTCAAAATGATTTTAGGGAATGGGAATAGCGTATTCAACTAGAAACTAACGGTAATTTACAACTAGAATGAGCGGTTATTGGAAGTTACGCGTTTTGAAATCAGGATACAATTTGTGATCGAACCATGATTGCAGCCAAACGAGGCAACATATTACGTCAACTTAAACGCAGTTCTACTCAAAATATCCCAAATAACCGATAAAGATTGAAATTTACCGGATCTGTGACAATAATTTTTTCCCGATAAAAATAAGTAAGGCTAACCATCAGGGATTTTCGCAAAAAAATCGAAAACATTTTTTTGTCGAAATTCCGGTTCAAAATGATTTTAGGGAATGGGAATAGCGTATTCAACTAGAAACTAACGGTAATTTACAACTAGAATGAGCGGTTATTGGAAGTTACGCGTTTTGAAATCAGGATACAATTTGTGATCGAACCATGATTGCAGCCAAACGAGGCAACATATTACGTCAACTTAAACGCAGTTCTACTCAAAATATCCCAAATAACCGATAAAGATTGAAATTTACCGGATCTGTGACAATAATTTTTTCCCGATAAAAATAAGTAAGGCTAACCATCAGGGATTTTCGCAAAAAAATCGAAAACATTTTTTTGTCGAAATTCCGGTTCAAAATGATTTTAGGGAATGGGAATAGCGTATTCAACTAGAAACTAACGGTAATTTACAACTAGAATGAGCGGTTATTGGAAGTTACGCGTTTTGAAATCAGGATACAATTTGTGATCGAACCATGATTGCAGCCAAACGAGGCAACATATTACGTCAACTTAAACGCAGTTCTACTCAAAATATCCCAAATAACCGATAAAGATTGAAATTTACCGGATCTGTGACAATAATTTTTTCCCGATAAAAATAAGTAAGGCTAACCATCAGGGATTTTCGCAAAAAAATCGAAAACATTTTTTTGTCGAAATTCCGGTTCAAAATGATTTTAGGGAATGGGAATAGCGTATTCAACTAGAAACTAACGGTAATTTACAACTAGAATGAGCGGTTATTGGAAGTTACGCGTTTTGAAATCAGGATACAATTTGTGATCGAACCATGATTGCAGCCAAACGAGGCAACATATTACGTCAACTTAAACGCAGTTCTACTCAAAATATCCCAAATAACCGATAAAGATTGAAATTTACCGGATCTGTGACAATAATTTTTTCCCGATAAAAATAAGTAAGGCTAACCATCAGGGATTTTCGCAAAAAAATCGAAAACATTTTTTTGTCGAAATTCCGGTTCAAAATGATTTTAGGGAATGGGAATAGCGTATTCAACTAGAAACTAACGGTAATTTACAACTAGAATGAGCGGTTATTGGAAGTTACGCGTTTTGAAATCAGGATACAATTTGTGATCGAACCATGATTGCAGCCAAACGAGGCAACATATTACGTCAACTTAAACGCAGTTCTACTCAAAATATCCCAAATAACCGATAAAGATTGAAATTTACCGGATCTGTGACAATAATTTTTTCCCGATAAAAATAAGTAAGGCTAACCATCAGGGATTTTCGCAAAAAAATCGAAAACATTTTTTTGTCGAAATTCCGGTTCAAAATGATTTTAGGGAATGGGAATAGCGTATTCAACTAGAAACTAACGGTAATTTACAACTAGAATGAGCGGTTATTGGAAGTTACGCGTTTTGAAATCAGGATACAATTTGTGATCGAACCATGATTGCAGCCAAACGAGGCAACATATTACGTCAACTTAAACGCAGTTCTACTCAAAATATCCCAAATAACCGATAAAGATTGAAATTTACCGGATCTGTGACAATAATTTTTTCCCGATAAAAATAAGTAAGGCTAACCATCAGGGATTTTCGCAAAAAAATCGAAAACATTTTTTTGTCGAAATTCCGGTTCAAAATGCTTTTAGGGAATGGGAACAGCGTATTCAACTAGAAACTAACGGTAATTTACAACTAGAATGAGCGGTTATTGGAAGTTACGCGTTTTGAAATCAGGATACAATTTGTGATCGAACCATGATTGCAGCCAAACGAGGCAACATATTACGTCAACTTAAACGCAGTTCTACTCAAAATATCCCAAATAACCGATAAAGATTGAAATTTACCGGATCTGTGACAATAATTTTTTCCCGATAAAAATAAGTAAGGCTAACCATCAGGGATTTTCGCAAAAAAATCGAAAACATTTTTTTGTCGAAATTCCGGTTCAAAATGATTTTAGGGAATGGGAATAGCGTATTCAACTAGAAACTAACGGTAATTTACAACTAGAATGAGCGGTTATTGGAAGTTACGCGTTTTGAAATCAGGATACAATTTGTGATCGAACCATGATTGCAGCCAAACGAGGCAACATATTACGTCAACTTAAACGCAGTTCTACTCAAAATATCCCAAATAACCGATAAAGATTGAAATTTACCGGATCTGTGACAATAATTTTTTCCCGATAAAAATAAGTAAGGCTAACCATCAGGGATTTTCGCAAAAAAATCGAAAACATTTTTTTGTCGAAATTCCGGTTCAAAATGATTTTAGGGAATGGGAATAGCGTATTCAACTAGAAACTAACGGTAATTTACAACTAGAATGAGCGGTTATTGGAAGTTACGCGTTTTGAAATCAGGATACAATTTGTGATCGAACCATGATTGCAGCCAAACGAGGCAACATATTACGTCAACTTAAACGCAGTTCTACTCAAAATATCCCAAATAACCGATAAAGATTGAAATTTACCGGATCTGTGACAATAATTTTTTCCCGATAAAAATAAGTAAGGCTAACCATCAGGGATTTTCGCAAAAAAATCGAAAACATTTTTTTGTCGAAATTCCGGTTCAAAATGATTTTAGGGAATGGGAATAGCGTATTCATCTAGAAACTAGCGGTGATTTACAACTAGAATGAGCGGTTATTGGAAGTTACGCGTTTTGAAATCAGGATACAATTTGTGATCGAACCATGATTGCAGCCAAACGAGGCAACATATTACGTCAACTTAAACGCAGTTCTACTCAAAATATCCCAAATAACCGATAAAGATTGAAATTTACCGGATCTGTGACAATAATTTTTTCCCGATAAAAATAAGTAAGGCTAACCATCAGGGATTTTCGCAAAAAAATCGAAAACATTTTTTTGTCGAAATTCCGGTTCAAAATGATTTTAGGGAATGGGAATAGCGTATTCATCTAGAAACTAGCGGTGATTTACAACTAGAATGAGCGGTTATTGGAAGTTACGCGTTTTGAAATCAGGATACAACTTGTGATCGAACCATGATTGCAGCCAAACGAGGCAACATATTACGTCAACTTAAACGCAGTTCTACTCAAAATATCCCAAATAACCGATAAAGATTGAAATTTACCGGATCTGTGACAATAATTTTTTCCCGATAAAAATAAGTAAGGCTAACTAACCATCAGGGATTTTCGCAAAAAAATCGAAAACATTTTTTTGTCGAAATTCCGGTTCAAAATGATTTTAGGGAATGGGAATAGCGTATTCAACTAGAAACTAACGGTAATTTACAACTAGAATGAGCGGTTATTGGAAGTTACGCGTTTTGAAATCAGGATACAATTTGTGATCGAACCATGATTGCAGCCAAACGAGGCAACATATTACGTCAACTTAAACGCAGTTCTACTCAAAATATCCCAAATAACCGATAAAGATTGAAATTTACCGGATCTGTGACAATAATTTTTTCCCGATAAAAATAAGTAAGGCTAACCATCAGGGATTTTCGCAAAAAAATCGAAAACATTTTTTTGTCGAAATTCCGGTTCAAAATGATTTTAGGGAATGGGAATAGCGTATTCAACTAGAAACTAACGGTAATTTACAACTAGAATGAGCGGTTATTGGAAGTTACGCGTTTTGAAATCAGGATACAATTTGTGATCGAACCATGATTGCAGCCAAACGAGGCAACATATTACGTCAACTTAAACGCAGTTCTACTCAAAATATCCCAAATAACCGATAAAGATTGAAATTTACCGGATCTGTGACAATAATTTTTTCCCGATAAAAATAAGTAAGGCTAACCATCAGGGATTTTCGCAAAAAAATCGAAAACATTTTTTTGTCGAAATTCCGGTTCAAAATGATTTTAGGGAATGGGAATAGCGTATTCAACTAGAAACTAACGGTAATTTACAACTAGAATGAGCGGTTATTGGAAGTTACGCGTTTTGAAATCAGGATACAATTTGTGATCGAACCATGATTGCAGCCAAACGAGGCAACATATTACGTCAACTTAAACGCAGTTCTACTCAAAATATCCCAAATAACCGATAAAGATTGAAATTTACCGGATCTGTGACAATAATTTTTTCCCGATAAAAATAAGTAAGGCTAACCATCAGGGATTTTCGCAAAAAAATCGAAAACATTTTTTTGTCGAAATTCCGGTTCAAAATGATTTTAGGGAATGGGAATAGCGTATTCAACTAGAAACTAACGGTAATTTACAACTAGAATGAGCGGTTATTGGAAGTTACGCGTTTTGAAATCAGGATACAATTTGTGATCGAACCATGATTGCAGCCAAACGAGGCAACATATTACGTCAACTTAAACGCAGTTCTACTCAAAATATCCCAAATAACCGATAAAGATTGAAATTTACCGGATCTGTGACAATAATTTTTTCCCGATAAAAATAAGTAAGGCTAACAACCATCAGGGATTTTCGCAAAAAAATCGAAAACATTTTTTTGTCGAAATTCCGGTTCAAAATGATTTTAGGGAATGGGAATAGCGTATTCAACTAGAAACTAACGGTAATTTACAACTAGAATGAGCGGTTATTGGAAGTTACGCGTTTTGAAATCAGGATACAATTTGTGATCGAACCATGATTGCAGCCAAACGAGGCAACATATTACGTCAACTTAAACGCAGTTCTACTCAAAATATCCCAAATAACCGATAAAGATTGAAATTTACCGGATCTGTGACAATAATTTTTTCCCGATAAAAATAAGTAAGGCTAACCATCAGGGATTTTCGCAAAAAAATCGAAAACATTTTTTTGTCGAAATTCCGGTTCAAAATGATTTTAGGGAATGGGAATAGCGTATTCAACTAGAAACTAACGGTAATTTACAACTAGAATGAGCGGTTATTGGAAGTTACGCGTTTTGAAATCAGGATACAATTTGTGATCGAACCATGATTGCAGCCAAACGAGGCAACATATTACGTCAACTTAAACGCAGTTCTACTCAAAATATCCCAAATAACCGATAAAGATTGAAATTTACCGGATCTGTGACAATAATTTTTTCCCGATAAAAATAAGTAAGGCTAACCATCAGGGATTTTCGCAAAAAAATCGAAAACATTTTTTTGTCGAAATTCCGGTTCAAAATGATTTTAGGGAATGGGAATAGCGTATTCAACTAGAAACTAACGGTAATTTACAACTAGAATGAGCGGTTATTGGAAGTTACGCGTTTTGAAATCAGGATACAATTTGTGATCGAACCATGATTGCAGCCAAACGAGGCAACATATTACGTCAACTTAAACGCAGTTCAACTCAAAATATCCCAAATAACCGATAAAGATTGAAATTTACCGGATCTGTGACAATAATTTTTTCCCGATAAAAATAAGTAAGGCTAACCATCAGGGATTTTCGCAAAAAAATCGAAAACATTTTTTTGTCGAAATTCCGGTTCAAAATGATTTTAGGGAATGGAAATAGCGTATTCATCTAGAAACTAGCGGTGATTTACAACTAGAATGAGCGGTTATTGGAAGTTACGCGTTTTGAAATCAGGATACAATTTGTGATCGAACCATGATTGCAGCCAAACGAGGCAACATATTACGTCAACTTAAACGCAGTTCTACTCAAAATATCCCAAATAACCGATAAAGATTGAAATTTACCGGATCTGTGACAATAATTTTTTCCCGATAAAAATAAGTAAGGCTCATCAGGGATTTTCGCAAAAAAATCGAAAACATTTTTTTGTCGAAATTCCGGTTCAAAATGATTTTAGGGAATGGGAATAGCGTATTCAACTAGAAACTAACGGTAATTTACAACTAGAATGAGCGGTTATTGGAAGTTACGCGTTTTGAAATCAGGATACAATTTGTGATCGAACCATGATTGCAGCCAAACGAGGCAACATATTACGTCAACTTAAACGCAGTTCTACTCAAAATATCCCAAATAACCGATAAAGATTGAAATTTACCGGATCTGTGACAATAATTTTTTCCCGATAAAAATAAGTAAGGCTAACCATCAGGGATTTTCGCAAAAAAATCGAAAACATTTTTTTGTCGAAATTCCGGTTCAAAATGATTTTAGGGAATGGGAATAGCGTATTCAACTAGAAACTAACGGTAATTTACAACTAGAATGAGCGGTTATTGGAAGTTACGCGTTTTGAAATCAGGATACAATTTGTGATCGAACCATGATTGCAGCCAAACGAGGCAACATATTACGTCAACTTAAACGCAGTTCTACTCAAAATATCCCAAATAACCGATAAAGATTGAAATTTACCGGATCTGTGACAATAATTTTTTCCCGATAAAAATAAGTAAGGCTAACAACCATCAGGGATTTTCGCAAAAAAATCGAAAACATTTTTTTGTCGAAATTCCGGTTCAAAATGATTTTAGGGAATGGGAATAGCGTATTCAACTAGAAACTAACGGTAATTTACAACTAGAATGAGCGGTTATTGGAAGTTACGCGTTTTGAAATCAGGATACAATTTGTGATCGAACCATGATTGCAGCCAAACGAGGCAACATATTACGTCAACTTAAACGCAGTTCTACTCAAAATATCCCAAATAACCGATAAAGATTGAAATTTACCGGATCTGTGACAATAATTTTTTCCCGATAAAAATAAGTAAGGCTAACCATCAGGGATTTTCGCAAAAAAATCGAAAACATTTTTTTGTCGAAATTCCGGTTCAAAATGATTTTAGGGAATGGGAATAGCGTATTCAACTAGAAACTAACGGTAATTTACAACTAGAATGAGCGGTTATTGGAAGCTACGCGTTTTGAAATCAGGATACAATTTGTGATCGAACCATGATTGCAGCCAAACGAGGCAACATATTACGTCAACTTAAACGCAGTTCTACTCAAAATATCCCAAATAACCGATAAAGATTGAAATTTACCGGATCTGTGACAATAATTTTTTCCCGATAAAAATAAGTAAGGCTAACCATCAGGGATTTTCGCAAAAAAATCGAAAACATTTTTTTGTCGAAATTCCGGTTCAAAATGATTTTAGGGAATGGGAATAGCGTATTCAACTAGAAACTAACGGTAATTTACAACTAGAATGAGCGGTTATTGGAAGTTACGCGTTTTGAAATCAGGATACAATTTGTGATCGAACCATGATTGCAGCCAAACGAGGCAACATATTACGTCAACTTAAACGCAGTTCTACTCAAAATATCCCAAATAACCGATAAAGATTGAAATTTACCGGATCTGTGACAATAATTTTTTCCCGATAAAAATAAGTAAGGCTAACCATCAGGGATTTTCGCAAAAAAATCGAAAACATTTTTTTGTCGAAATTCCGGTTCAAAATGATTTTAGGGAATGGAAATAGCGTATTCATCTAGAAACTAGCGGTGATTTACAACTAGAATGAGCGGTTATTGGAAGTTACGCGTTTTGAAATCAGGATACAATTTGTGATCGAACCATGATTGCAGCCAAACGAGGCAACATATTACGTCAACTTAAACGCAGTTCTACTCAAAATATCCCAAATAACCGATAAAGATTGAAATTTACCGGATCTGTGACAATAATTTTTTCCCGATAAAAATAAGTAAGGCTCATCAGGGATTTTCGCAAAAAAATCGAAAACATTTTTTTGTCGAAATTCCGGTTCAAAATGATTTTAGGGAATGGGAATAGCGTATTCAACTAGAAACTAACGGTAATTTACAACTAGAATGAGCGGTTATTGGAAGTTACGCGTTTTGAAATCAGGATACAATTTGTGATCGAACCATGATTGCAGCCAAACGAGGCAACATATTACGTCAACTTAAACGCAGTTCTACTCAAAATATCCCAAATAACCGATAAAGATTGAAATTTACCGGATCTGTGACAATAATTTTTTCCCGATAAAAATAAGTAAGGCTAACAACCATCAGGGATTTTCGCAAAAAAATCGAAAACATTTTTTTGTCGAAATTCCGGTTCAAAATGATTTTAGGGAATGGGAATAGCGTATTCAACTAGAAACTAACGGTAATTTACAACTAGAATGAGCGGTTATTGGAAGTTACGCGTTTTGAAATCAGGATACAATTTGTGATCGAACCATGATTGCAGCCAAACGAGGCAACATATTACGTCAACTTAAACGCAGTTCTACTCAAAATATCCCAAATAACCGATAAAGATTGAAATTTACCGGATCTGTGACAATAATTTTTTCCCGATAAAAATAAGTAAGGCTAACCATCAGGGATTTTCGCAAAAAAATCGAAAACATTTTTTTGTCGAAATTCCGGTTCAAAATGATTTTAGGGAATGGGAATAGCGTATTCAACTAGAAACTAACGGTAATTTACAACTAGAATGAGCGGTTATTGGAAGCTACGCGTTTTGAAATCAGGATACAATTTGTGATCGAACCATGATTGCAGCCAAACGAGGCAACATATTACGTCAACTTAAACGCAGTTCTACTCAAAATATCCCAAATAACCGATAAAGATTGAAATTTACCGGATCTGTGACAATAATTTTTTCCCGATAAAAATAAGTAAGGCTAACCATCAGGGATTTTCGCAAAAAAATCGAAAACATTTTTTTGTCGAAATTCCGGTTCAAAATGATTTTAGGGAATGGGAATAGCGTATTCAACTAGAAACTAACGGTAATTTACAACTAGAATGAGCGGTTATTGGAAGTTACGCGTTTTGAAATCAGGATACAATTTGTGATCGAACCATGATTGCAGCCAAACGAGGCAACATATTACGTCAACTTAAACGCAGTTCAACTCAAAATATCCCAAATAACCGATAAAGATTGAAATTTACCGGATCTGTGACAATAATTTTTTCCCGATAAAAATAAGTAAGGCTAACCATCAGGGATTTTCGCAAAAAAATCGAAAACATTTTTTTGTCGAAATTCCGGTTCAAAATGATTTTAGGGAATGGAAATAGCGTATTCATCTAGAAACTAGCGGTGATTTACAACTAGAATGAGCGGTTATTGGAAGTTACGCGTTTTGAAATCAGGATACAATTTGTGATCGAACCATGATTGCAGCCAAACGAGGCAACATATTACGTCAACTTAAACGCAGTTCTACTCAAAATATCCCAAATAACCGATAAAGATTGAAATTTACCGGATCTGTGACAATAATTTTTTCCCGATAAAAATAAGTAAGGCTCATCAGGGATTTTCGCAAAAAATCGAAAACATTTTTTTGTCGAAATTCCGGTTCAAAATGATTTTAGGGAATGGGAATAGCGTATTCAACTAGAAACTAACGGTAATTTACAACTAGAATGAGCGGTTATTGGAAGTTACGCGTTTTGAAATCAGGATACAATTTGTGATCGAACCATGATTGCAGCCAAACGAGGCAACATATTACGTCAACTTAAACGCAGTTCTACTCAAAATATCCCAAATAACCGATAAAGATTGAAATTTACCGGATCTGTGACAATAATTTTTTCCCGATAAAAATAAGTAAGGCTAACCATCAGGGATTTTCGCAAAAAAATCGAAAACATTTTTTTGTCGAAATTCCGGTTCAAAATGATTTTAGGGAATGGGAATAGCGTATTCAACTAGAAACTAACGGTAATTTACAACTAGAATGAGCGGTTATTGGAAGTTACGCGTTTTGAAATCAGGATACAATTTGTGATCGAACCATGATTGCAGCCAAACGAGGCAACATATTACGTCAACTTAAACGCAGTTCTACTCAAAATATCCCAAATAACCGATAAAGATTGAAATTTACCGGATCTGTGACAATAATTTTTTCCCGATAAAAATAAGTAAGGCTAACCATCAGGGATTTTCGCAAAAAAATCGAAAACATTTTTTTGTCGAAATTCCGGTTCAAAATGATTTTAGGGAATGGGAATAGCGTATTCAACTAGAAACTAACGGTAATTTACAACTAGAATGAGCGGTTATTGGAAGTTACGCGTTTTGAAATCAGGATACAATTTGTGATCGAACCATGATTGCAGCCAAACGAGGCAACATATTACGTCAACTTAAACGCAGTTCTACTCAAAATATCCCAAATAACCGATAAAGATTGAAATTTACCGGATCTGTGACAATAATTTTTTCCCGATAAAAATAAGTAAGGCTAACCATCAGGGATTTTCGCAAAAAAATCGAAAACATTTTTTTGTCGAAATTCCGGTTCAAAATGATTTTAGGGAATGGGAATAGCGTATTCAACTAGAAACTAACGGTAATTTACAACTAGAATGAGCGGTTATTGGAAGTTACGCGTTTTGAAATCAGGATACAATTTGTGATCGAACCATGATTGCAGCCAAACGAGGCAACATATTACGTCAACTTAAACGCAGTTCTACTCAAAATATCCCAAATAACCGATAAAGATTGAAATTTACCGGATCTGTGACAATAATTTTTTCCCGATAAAAATAAGTAAGGCTAACCATCAGGGATTTTCGCAAAAAAATCGAAAACATTTTTTTGTCGAAATTCCGGTTCAAAATGATTTTAGGGAATGGAAATAGCGTATTCATCTAGAAACTAGCGGTGATTTACAACTAGAATGAGCGGTTATTGGAAGTTACGCGTTTTGAAATCAGGATACAATTTGTGATCGAACCATGATTGCAGCCAAACGAGGCAACATATTACGTCAACTTAAACGCAGTTCTACTCAAAATATCCCAAATAACCGATAAAGATTGAAATTTACCGGATCTGTGACAATAATTTTTTCCCGATAAAAATAAGTAAGGCTCATCAGGGATTTTCGCAAAAAAATCGAAAACATTTTTTTGTCGAAATTCCGGTTCAAAATGATTTTAGGGAATGGGAATAGCGTATTCAACTAGAAACTAACGGTAATTTACAACTAGAATGAGCGGTTATTGGAAGTTACGCGTTTTGAAATCAGGATACAATTTGTGATCGAACCATGATTGCAGCCAAACGAGGCAACATATTACGTCAACTTAAACGCAGTTCTACTCAAAATATCCCAAATAACCGATAAAGATTGAAATTTACCGGATCTGTGACAATAATTTTTTCCCGATAAAAATAAGTAAGGCTAACCATCAGGGATTTTCGCAAAAAAATCGAAAACATTTTTTTGTCGAAATTCCGGTTCAAAATGATTTTAGGGAATGGGAATAGCGTATTCAACTAGAAACTAACGGTAATTTACAACTAGAATGAGCGGTTATTGGAAGTTACGCGTTTTGAAATCAGGATACAATTTGTGATCGAACCATGATTGCAGCCAAACGAGGCAACATATTACGTCAACTTAAACGCAGTTCTACTCAAAATATCCCAAATAACCGATAAAGATTGAAATTTACCGGATCTGTGACAATAATTTTTTCCCGATAAAAATAAGTAAGGCTAACCATCAGGGATTTTCGCAAAAAAATCGAAAACATTTTTTTGTCGAAATTCCGGTTCAAAATGATTTTAGGGAATGGAAATAGCGTATTCATCTAGAAACTAGCGGTGATTTACAACTAGAATGAGCGGTTATTGGAAGTTACGCGTTTTGAAATCAGGATACAATTTGTGATCGAACCATGATTGCAGCCAAACGAGGCAACATATTACGTCAACTTAAACGCAGTTCTACTCAAAATATCCCAAATAACCGATAAAGATTGAAATTTACCGGATCTGTGACAATAATTTTTTCCCGATAAAAATAAGTAAGGCTAACAACCATCAGGGATTTTCGCAAAAAAATCGAAAACATTTTTTTGTCGAAATTCCGGTTCAAAATGATTTTAGGGAATGGGAATAGCGTATTCAACTAGAAACTAACGGTAATTTACAACTAGAATGAGCGGTTATTGGAAGTTACGCGTTTTGAAATCAGGATACAATTTGTGATCGAACCATGATTGCAGCCAAACGAGGCAACATATTACGTCAACTTAAACGCAGTTCTACTCAAAATATCCCAAATAACCGATAAAGATTGAAATTTACCGGATCTGTGACAATAATTTTTTCCCGATAAAAATAAGTAAGGCTAACCATCAGGGATTTTCGCAAAAAAATCGAAAACATTTTTTTGTCGAAATTCCGGTTCAAAATGATTTTAGGGAATGGGAATAGCGTATTCAACTAGAAACTAACGGTAATTTACAACTAGAATGAGCGGTTATTGGAAGTTACGCGTTTTGAAATCAGGATACAATTTGTGATCGAACCATGATTGCAGCCAAACGAGGCAACATATTACGTCAACTTAAACGCAGTTCTACTCAAAATATCCCAAATAACCGATAAAGATTGAAATTTACCGGATCTGTGACAATAATTTTTTCCCGATAAAAATAAGTAAGGCTAACTAACCATCAGGGATTTTCGCAAAAAAATCGAAAACATTTTTTTGTCGAAATTCCGGTTCAAAATGATTTTAGGGAATGGGAATAGCGTATTCAACTAGAAACTAACGGTAATTTACAACTAGAATGAGCGGTTATTGGAAGTTACGCGTTTTGAAATCAGGATACAATTTGTGATCGAACCATGATTGCAGCCAAACGAGGCAACATATTACGTCAACTTAAACGCAGTTCTACTCAAAATATCCCAAATAACCGATAAAGATTGAAATTTACCGGATCTGTGACAATAATTTTTTCCCGATAAAAATAAGTAAGGCTAACCATCAGGGATTTTCGCAAAAAAATCGAAAACATTTTTTTGTCCAAATTCCGGTTCAAAATGATTTTAGGGAATGGGAATAGCGTATTCATCTAGAAACTAGCGGTGATTTACAACTAGAATGAGCGGTTATTGGAAGTTACGCGTTTTGAAATCAGGATACAACTTGTGATCGAACCATGATTGCAGCCAAACGAGGCAACATATTACGTCAACTTAAACGCAGTTCTACTCAAAATATCCCAAATAACCGATAAAGATTGAAATTTACCGGATCTGTGACAATAGTTTTTTCCCGATAAAAATAAGTAAGGCTAACCATCAGGGATTTTCGCAAAAAAATCGAAAACATTTTTTTGTCGAAATTCCGGTTCAAAATGATTTTAGGGAATGGGAATAGCGTATTCAACTAGAAACTAACGGTAATTTACAACTAGAATGAGCGGTTATTGGAAGTTACGCGTTTTGAAATCAGGATACAATTTGTGATCGAACCATGATTGCAGCCAAACGAGGCAACATATTACGTCAACTTAAACGCAGTTCTACTCAAAATATCCCAAATAACCGATAAAGATTGAAATTTACCGGATCTGTGACAATAATTTTTTCCCGATAAAAATAAGTAAGGCTAACCATCAGGGATTTTCGCAAAAAAATCGAAAACATTTTTTTGTCGAAATTCCGGTTCAAAATGATTTTAGGGAATGGGAATAGCGTATTCAACTAGAAACTAACGGTAATTTACAACTAGAATGAGCGGTTATTGGAAGTTACGCGTTTTGAAATCAGGATACAATTTGTGATCGAACCATGATTGCAGCCAAACGAGGCAACATATTACGTCAACTTAAACGCAGTTCAACTCAAAATATCCCAAATAACCGATAAAGATTGAAATTTACCGGATCTGTGACAATAATTTTTTCCCGATAAAAATAAGTAAGGCTAACCATCAGGGATTTTCGCAAAAAAATCGAAAACATTTTTTTGTCGAAATTCCGGTTCAAAATGATTTTAGGGAATGGGAATAGCGTATTCAACTAGAAACTAACGGTAATTTACAACTAGAATGAGCGGTTATTGGAAGTTACGCGTTTTGAAATCAGGATACAATTTGTGATCGAACCATGATTGCAGCCAAACGAGGCAACATATTACGTCAACTTAAACGCAGTTCTACTCAAAATATCCCAAATAACCGATAAAGATTGAAATTTACCGGATCTGTGACAATAATTTTTTCCCGATAAAAATAAGTAAGGCTAACCATCAGGGATTTTCGCAAAAAAATCGAAAACATTTTTTTGTCGAAATTCCGGTTCAAAATGATTTTAGGGAATGGGAATAGCGTATTCAACTAGAAACTAACGGTAATTTACAACTAGAATGAGCGGTTATTGGAAGTTACGCGTTTTGAAATCAGGATACAATTTGTGATCGAACCATGATTGCAGCCAAACGAGGCAACATATTACGTCAACTTAAACGCAGTTCTACTCAAAATATCCCAAATAACCGATAAAGATTGAAATTTACCGGATCTGTGACAATAATTTTTTCCCGATAAAAATAAGTAAGGCTAACAACCATCAGGGATTTTCGCAAAAAAATCGAAAACATTTTTTTGTCGAAATTCCGGTTCAAAATGATTTTAGGGAATGGGAATAGCGTATTCAACTAGAAACTAACGGTAATTTACAACTAGAATGAGCGGTTATTGGAAGTTACGCGTTTTGAAATCAGGATACAATTTGTGATCGAACCATGATTGCAGCCAAACGAGGCAACATATTACGTCAACTTAAACGCAGTTCTACTCAAAATATCCCAAATAACCGATAAAGATTGAAATTTACCGGATCTGTGACAATAATTTTTTCCCGATAAAAATAAGTAAGGCTAACTAACCATCAGGGATTTTCGCAAAAAAATCGAAAACATTTTTTTGTCGAAATTCCGGTTCAAAATGATTTTAGGGAATGGGAATAGCGTATTCAACTAGAAACTAACGGTAATTTACAACTAGAATGAGCGGTTATTGGAAGCTACGCGTTTTGAAATCAGGATACAATTTGTGATCGAACCATGATTGCAGCCAAACGAGGCAACATATTACGTCAACTTAAACGCAGTTCTACTCAAAATATCCCAAATAACCGATAAAGATTGAAATTTACCGGATCTGTGACAATAATTTTTTCCCGATAAAAATAAGTAAGGCTAACCATCAGGGATTTTCGCAAAAAAATCGAAAACATTTTTTTGTCGAAATTCCGGTTCAAAATGATTTTAGGGAATGGGAATAGCGTATTCAACTAGAAACTAACGGTAATTTACAACTAGAATGAGCGGTTATTGGAAGTTACGCGTTTTGAAATCAGGATACAATTTGTGATCGAACCATGATTGCAGCCAAACGAGGCAACATATTACGTCAACTTAAACGCAGTTCTACTCAAAATATCCCAATAACCGATAAAGATTGAAATTTACCGGATCTGTGACAATAATTTTTTCCCGATAAAAATAAGTAAGGCTAACCATCAGGGATTTTCGCAAAAAAATCGAAAACATTTTTTTGTCGAAATTCCGGTTCAAAATGATTTTAGGGAATGGGAATAGCGTATTCAACTAGAAACTAACGGTAATTTACAACTAGAATGAGCGGTTATTGGAAGTTATGCGTTTTGAAATCAGGATACAATTTGTGATCGAACCATGATTGCAGCCAAACGAGGCAACATATTACGTCAACTTAAACGCAGTTCTACTCAAAATATCCCAAATAACCGATAAAGATTGAAATTTACCGGATCTGTGACAATAATTTTTTCCCGATAAAAATAAGTAAGGCTAACCATCAGGGATTTTCGCAAAAAAATCGAAAACATTTTTTTGTCGAAATTCCGGTTCAAAATGATTTTAGGGAATGGGAATAGCGTATTCAACTAGAAACTAACGGTAATTTACAACTAGAATGAGCGGTTATTGGAAGTTACGCGTTTTGAAATCAGGATACAATTTGTGATCGAACCATGATTGCAGCCAAACGAGGCAACATATTACGTCAACTTAAACGCAGTTCTACTCAAAATATCCCAAATAACCGATAAAGATTGAAATTTACCGGATCTGTGACAATAATTTTTTCCCGATAAAAATAAGTAAGGCTAACCATCAGGGATTTTCGCAAAAAAATCGAAAACATTTTTTTGTCGAAATTCCGGTTCAAAATGATTTTAGGGAATGGAAATAGCGTATTCATCTAGAAACTAGCGGTGATTTACAACTAGAATGAGCGGTTATTGGAAGTTACGCGTTTTGAAATCAGGATACAATTTGTGATCGAACCATGATTGCAGCCAAACGAGGCAACATATTACGTCAACTTAAACGCAGTTCTACTCAAAATATCCCAAATAACCGATAAAGATTGAAATTTACCGGATCTGTGACAATAATTTTTTCCCGATAAAAATAAGTAAGGCTAACCATCAGGGATTTTCGCAAAAAAATCGAAAACATTTTTTTGTCGAAATTCCGGTTCAAAATGATTTTAGGGAATGGGAATAGCGTATTCAACTAGAAACTAACGGTAATTTACAACTAGAATGAGCGGTTATTGGAAGCTACGCGTTTTGAAATCAGGATACAATTTGTGATCGAACCATGATTGCAGCCAAACGAGGCAACATATTACGTCAACTTAAACGCAGTTCTACTCAAAATATCCCAAATAACCGATAAAGATTGAAATTTACCGGATCTGTGACAATAATTTTTTCCCGATAAAAATAAGTAAGGCTAACCATCAGGGATTTTCGCAAAAAAATCGAAAACATTTTTTTGTCGAAATTCCGGTTCAAAATGATTTTAGGGAATGGGAATAGCGTATTCAACTAGAAACTAACGGTAATTTACAACTAGAATGAGCGGTTATTGGAAGTTACGCGTTATGAAATCAGGATACAATTTGTGATCGAACCATGATTGCAGCCAAACGAGGCAACATATTACGTCAACTTAAACGCAGTTCTACTCAAAATATCCCAAATAACCGATAAAGATTGAAATTTACCGGATCTGTGACAATAATTTTTTCCCGATAAAAATAAGTAAGGCTAACCATCAGGGATTTTCGCAAAAAAAATCGAAAACATTTTTTTGTCGAAATTCCGGTTCAAAATGATTTTAGGGAATGGAAATAGCGTATTCATCTAGAAACTAGCGGTGATTTACAACTAGAATGAGCGGTTATTGGAAGTTACGCGTTTTGAAATCAGGATACAATTTGTGATCGAACCATGATTGCAGCCAAACGAGGCAACATATTACGTCAACTTAAACGCAGTTCTACTCAAAATATCCCAAATAACCGATAAAGATTGAAATTTACCGGATCTGTGACAATAATTTTTTCCCGATAAAAATAAGTAAGGCTAACTAACCATCAGGGATTTTCGCAAAAAAATCGAAAACATTTTTTTGTCGAAATTCCGGTTCAAAATGATTTTAGGGAATGGGAATAGCGTATTCAACTAGAAACTAACGGTAATTTACAACTAGAATGAGCGGTTATTGGAAGTTACGCGTTTTGAAATCAGGATACAATTTGTGATCGAACCATGATTGCAGCCAAACGAGGCAACATATTACGTCAACTTAAACGCAGTTCTACTCAAAATATCCCAAATAACCGATAAAGATTGAAATTTACCGGATCTGTGACAATAATTTTTTCCCGATAAAAATAAGTAAGGCTAACCATCAGGGATTTTCGCAAAAAAATCGAAAACATTTTTTTGTCGAAATTCCGGTTCAAAATGATTTTAGGGAATGGGAATAGCGTATTCAACTAGAAACTAACGGTAATTTACAACTAGAATGAGCGGTTATTGGAAGTTATGCGTTTTGAAATCAGGATACAATTTGTGATCGAACCATGATTGCAGCCAAACGAGGCAACATATTACGTCAACTTAAACGCAGTTCTACTCAAAATATCCCAAATAACCGATAAAGATTGAAATTTACCGGATCTGTGACAATAATTTTTTCCCGATAAAAATAAGTAAGGCTAACTAACCATCAGGGATTTTCGCAAAAAAATCGAAAACATTTTTTTGTCGAAATTCCGGTTCAAAATGATTTTAGGGAATGGAAATAGCGTATTCATCTAGAAACTAGCGGTGATTTACAACTAGAATGAGCGGTTATTGGAAGTTACGCGTTTTGAAATCAGGATACAATTTGTGATCGAACCATGATTGCAGCCAAACGAGGCAACATATTACGTCAACTTAAACGCAGTTCTACTCAAAATATCCCAAATAACCGATAAAGATTGAAATTTACCGGATCTGTGACAATAATTTTTTCCCGATAAAAATAAGTAAGGCTAACCATCAGGGATTTTCGCAAAAAAATCGAAAACATTTTTTTGTCGAAATTCCGGTTCAAAATGATTTTAGGGAATGGGAATAGCGTATTCAACTAGAAACTAACGGTAATTTACAACTAGAATGAGCGGTTATTGGAAGTTACGCGTTTTGAAATCAGGATACAATTTGTGATCGAACCATGATTGCAGCCAAACGAGGCAACATATTACGTCAACTTAAACGCAGTTCTACTCAAAATATCCCAAATAACCGATAAAGATTGAAATTTACCGGATCTGTGACAATAATTTTTTCCCGATAAAAATAAGTAAGGCTAACCATCAGGGATTTTCGCAAAAAAATCGAAAACATTTTTTTGTCGAAATTCCGGTTCAAAATGATGTTAGGGAATGGGAATAGCGTATTCAACTAGAAACTAACGGTAATTTACAACTAGAATGAGCGGTTATTGGAAGTCACGCGTTTTGAGATCAGGATACAATTTGTGATCGAACCATGATTGCAGCCAAACGAGGCAACATATTACGTCAACTTAAACGCAGTTCTACTCAAAATATCCCAAATAACCGATAATGATTGAAATTTACCGGATCTGTCACAATAATTTTTTCCCGATAAAAATAAGTAAGGCTAACTAACCATCAGGGATTTTCGCAAAAAAATCGAAAGATTTTTTTGTCGAAATTCCGGTTCAAAATGATTTTAGAGAATGGGAATAGCGTATTCATCTAGAAACTAGCGGTAATTTACAACTAGAATGAGCGGTTATTGGAAGTTACGCGTTTTGAAATCAGGATACAATTTGTGATCGAACCATGATTGCAGCCAAACGAGGCAACATATTACGTCAACTTAAACGCAGTTCTACTCAAAATATCCCAAATAACCGATAAAGATTGAAATTTACCGGATCTGTGACAATAATTTTTTCCCGATAAAAATAAGTAAGGCTAACCATCAGGGATTTTCGCAAAAAAATCGAAAACATTTTTTTGTCGAAATTCCGGTTCAAAATGATTTTAGGGAATGGGAATAGCGTATTCAACTAGAAACTAACGGTAATTTACAACTAGAATGAGCGGTTATTGGAAGTTACGCGTTTTGAAATCAGGATACAATTTGTGATCGAACCATGATTGCAGCCAAACGAGGCAACATATTACGTCAACTTAAACGCAGTTCTGCTCAAAATATCCCAAATAACCGATAAAGATTGAAATTTACCGGATCTGTGACAATAATTTTTTCCCGATAAAAATAAGTAAGGCTAACCATCAGGGATTTTCGCAAAAAAATCGAAAACATTTTTTTGTCGAAATTCCGGTTCAAAATGATTTTAGGGAATGGGAATAGCGTATTCAACTAGAAACTAACGGTAATTTACAACTAGAATGAGCGGTTATTGGAAGTTACGCGTTTTGAAATCAGGATACAATTTGTGATCGAACCATGATTGCAGCCAAACGAGGCAACATATTACGTCAACTTAAACGCAGTTCTACTCAAAATATCCCAAATAACCGATAAAGATTGAAATTTACCGGATCTGTGACAATAATTTTTTCCCGATAAAAATAAGTAAGGCTAACACCATCAGGGATTTTCGCAAAAAAATCGAAAACATTTTTTTGTCGAAATTCCGGTTCAAAATGATTTTAGGGAATGGGAATAGCGTATTCAACTAGAAACTAACGGTAATTTACAACTAGAATGAGCGGTTATTGGAAGTTACGCGTTTTGAAATCAGGATACAATTTGTGATCGAACCATGATTGCAGCCAAACGAGGCAACATATTACGTCAACTTAAACGCAGTTCTGCTCAAAATATCCCAAATAACCGATAAAGATTGAAATTTACCGGATCTGTGACAATAATTTTTTCCCGATAAAAATAAGTAAGGCTAACCATCAGGGATTTTCGCAAAAAAATCGAAAACATTTTTTGTCGAAATTCCGGTTCAAAATGATTTTAGGGAATGGGAATAGCGTATTCAACTAGAAACTAACGGTAATTTACAACTAGAATGAGCGGTTATTGGAAGTTACGCGTTTTGAAATCAGGATACAATTTGTGATCGAACCATGATTGCAGCCAAACGAGGCAACATATTACGTCAACTTAAACGCAGTTCTACTCAAAATATCCCAAATAACCGATAAAGATTGAAATTTACCGGATCTGTGACAATAATTTTTTCCCGATAAAAATAAGTAAGGCTAACCATCAGGGATTTTCGCAAAAAAATCGAAAACATTTTTTTGTCGAAATTCCGGTTCAAAATGATTTTAGGGAATGGGAATAGCGTATTCAACTAGAAACTAACGGTAATTTACAACTAGAATGAGCGGTTATTGGAAGTTACGCGTTTTGAAATCAGGATACAATTTGTGATCGAACCATGATTGCAGTCAAACGAGGCAACATATTACGTCAACTTAAACGCAGTTCTACTCAAAATATCCCAAATAACCGATAAAGATTGAAATTTACCGGATCTGTGACAATAATTTTTTCCCGATAAAAATAAGTAAGGCTAACCATCAGGGATTTTCGCAAAAAAATCGAAAACATTTTTTTGTCGAAATTCCGGTTCAAAATGATTTTAGGGAATGGGAATAGCGTATTCAACTAGAAACTAACGGTAATTTACAACTAGAATGAGCGGTTATTGGAAGTTACGCGTTTTGAAATCAGGATACAATTTGTGATCGAACCATGATTGCAGCCAAATGAGGCAACATATTACGTCAACTTAAACGCAGTTCTACTCAAAATATCCCAAATAACCGATAAAGATTGAAATTTACCGGATCTGTGACAATAATTTTTTCCCGATAAAAATAAGTAAGGCTCATCAGGGATTTTCGCAAAAAAATCGAAAACATTTTTTTGTCGAAATTCCGGTTCAAAATGATTTTAGGGAATGGGAATAGCGTATTCAACTAGAAACTAACGGTAATTTACAACTAGAATGAGCGGTTATTGGAAGTTACGCGTTTTGAAATCAGGATACAATTTGTGATCGAACCATGATTGCAGCCAAACGAGGCAACATATTACGTCAACTTAAACGCAGTTCTACTCAAAATATCCCAAATAACCGATAAAGATTGAAATTTACCGGATCTGTGACAATAATTTTTTCCCGATAAAAATAAGTAAGGCTAACCATCAGGGATTTTCGCAAAAAAATCGAAAACATTTTTTTGTCGAAATTCCGGTTCAAAATGATTTTAGGGAATGGGAATAGCGTATTCAACTAGAAACTAACGGTAATTTACAACTAGAATGAGCGGTTATTGGAAGTTACGCGTTTTGAAATCAGGATACAATTTGTGATCGAACCATGATTGCAGCCAAACGAGGCAACATATTACGTCAACTTAAACGCAGTTCTACTCAAAATATCCCAAATAACCGATAAAGATTGAAATTTACCGGATCTGTGACAATAATTTTTTCCCGATAAAAATAAGTAAGGCTAACCATCAGGGATTTTCGCAAAAAAATCGAAAACATTTTTTTGTCGAAATTCCGGTTCAAAATGATTTTAGGGAATGGGAATAGCATATTCATCTAGAAACTAGCGGTAATTTACAACTAGAATGAGCGGTTATTGGAAGTTACGCGTTTTGAAATCAGGATACAATTTGTGATCGAACCATGATTGCAGCCAAACGAGGCCACATATTACGTCAACTTAAACGCAGTTCTACTCAAAATATCCCAAATAACCGATAAAGATTGAAATTTACCGGATCTGTGACAATAATTTTTTCCCGATAAAAATAAGTAAGGCTAACCATCAGGGATTTTCGCAAAAAAATCGAAAACATTTTTTTGTCGAAATTCCGGTTCAAAATGATTTTAGGGAATGGGAATAGCGTATTCAACTAGAAACTAACGGTAATTTACAACTAGAATGAGCGGTTATTGGAAGTTACGCGTTTTGAAATCAGGATACAATTTGTGATCGAACCATGATTGCAGCCAAACGAGGCAACATATTACGTCAACTTAAACGCAGTTCTACTCAAAATATCCCAAATAACCGATAAAGATTGAAATTTTCGCAAAAAAATCGAAAACATTTTTTTGTCGAAATTCCGGTTCAAAATGATTTTAGGGAATGGGAATAGCGTATTCAACTAGAAACTAACGGTAATTTACAACTAGAATGAGCGGTTATTGGAAGTTACGCGTTTTGAAATCAGGATACAATTTGTGATCGAACCATGATTGCAGCCAAACGAGGCAACATATTACGTCAACTTAAACGCAGTTCTACTCAAAATATCCCAAATAACCGATAAAGATTGAAATTTACCGGATCTGTGACAATAATTTTTTCCCGATAAAAATAAGTAAGGCTAACCATCAGGGATTTTCGCAAAAAAATCGAAAACATTTTTTTGTCGAAATTCCGGTTCAAAATGATTTTAGGGAATGGGAATAGCGTATTCAACTAGAAACTAACGGTAATTTACAACTAGAATGAGCGGTTATTGGAAGTTACGCGTTTTGAAATCAGGATACAATTTGTGATCGAACCATGATTGCAGCCAAACGAGGCAACATATTACGTCAACTTAAACGCAGTTCTACTCAAAATATCCCAAATAACCGATAAAGATTGAAATTTACCGGATCTGTGACAATAATTTTTTCCCGATAAAAATAAGTAAGGCTAACATCAGGGATTTTCGCAAAAAAATCGAAAACATTTTTTTGTCGAAATTCCGGTTCAAAATGATTTTAGGGAATGGGAATAGCGTATTCAACTAGAAACTAACGGTAATTTACAACTAGAATGAGCGGTTATTGGAAGTTACGCGTTTTGAAATCAGGATACAATTTGTGATCGAACCATGATTGCAGCCAAACGAGGCAACATATTACGTCAACTTAAACGCAGTTCTACTCAAAATATCCCAAATAACCGATAAAGATTGAAATTTACCGGATCTGTGACAATAATTTTTTCCCGATAAAAATAAGTAAGGCTAACCATCAGGGATTTTCGCAAAAAAATCGAAAACATTTTTTTGTCGAAATTCCGGTTCAAAATGATTTTAGGGAATGGGAATAGCGTATTCAACTAGAAACTAACGGTAATTTACAACTAGAATGAGCGGTTATTGGAAGTTACGCGTTTTGAAATCAGGATACAATTTGTGATCGAACCATGATTGCAGCCAAACGAGGCAACATATTACGTCAACTTAAACGCAGTTCTACTCAAAATATCCCAAATAACCGATAAAGATTGAAATTTTCGCAAAAAAATCGAAAACATTTTTTTGTCGAAATTCCGGTTCAAAATGATTTTAGGGAATGGGAATAGCGTATTCAACTAGAAACTAACGGTAATTTACAACTAGAATGAGCGGTTATTGGAAGTTACGCGTTTTGAAATCAGGATACAATTTGTGATCGAACCATGATTGCAGCCAAACGAGGCAACATATTACGTCAACTTAAACGCAGTTCTACTCAAAATATCCCAAATAACCGATAAAGATTGAAATTTACCGGATCTGTGACAATAATTTTTTCCCGATAAAAATAAGTAAGGCTAACCATCAGGGATTTTCGCAAAAAAATCGAAAACATTTTTTTGTCGAAATTCCGGTTCAAAATGATTTTAGGGAATGGGAATAGCGTATTCAACTAGAAACTAACGGTAATTTACAACTAGAATGAGCGGTTATTGGAAGTTACGCGTTTTGAAATCAGGATACAATTTGTGATCGAACCATGATTGCAGCCAAACGAGGCAACATATTACGTCAACTTAAACGCAGTTCTACTCAAAATATCCCAAATAACCGATAAAGATTGAAATTTACCGGATCTGTGACAATAATTTTTTCCCGATAAAAATAAGTAAGGCTAACATCAGGGATTTTCGCAAAAAAATCGAAAACATTTTTTTGTCGAAATTCCGGTTCAAAATGATTTTAGGGAATGGGAATAGCGTATTCAACTAGAAACTAACGGTAATTTACAACTAGAATGAGCGGTTATTGGAAGTTACGCGTTTTGAAATCAGGATACAATTTGTGATCGAACCATGATTGCAGCCAAACGAGGCAACATATTACGTCAACTTAAACGCAGTTCTACTCAAAATATCCCAAATAACCGATAAAGATTGAAATTTACCGGATCTGTGACAATAATTTTTTCCCGATAAAAATAAGTAAGGCTAACCATCAGGGATTTTCGCAAAAAAATCGAAAACATTTTTTTGTCGAAATTCCGGTTCAAAATGATTTTAGGGAATGGGAATAGCGTATTCAACTAGAAACTAACGGTAATTTACAACTAGAATGAGCGGTTATTGGAAGTTACGCGTTTTGAAATCAGGATACAATTTGTGATCGAACCATGATTGCAGCCAAACGAGGCAACATATTACGTCAACTTAAACGCAGTTCTACTCAAAATATCCCAAATAACCGATAAAGATTGAAATTTTCGCAAAAAAATCGAAAACATTTTTTTGTCGAAATTCCGGTTCAAAATGATTTTAGGGAATGGGAATAGCGTATTCAACTAGAAACTAACGGTAATTTACAACTAGAATGAGCGGTTATTGGAAGTTACGCGTTTTGAAATCAGGATACAATTTGTGATCGAACCATGATTGCAGCCAAACGAGGCAACATATTACGTCAACTTAAACGCAGTTCTACTCAAAATATCCCAAATAACCGATAAAGATTGAAATTTACCGGATCTGTGACAATAATTTTTTCCCGATAAAAATAAGTAAGGCTAACCATCAGGGATTTTCGCAAAAAAATCGAAAACATTTTTTTGTCGAAATTCCGGTTCAAAATGATTTTAGGGAATGGGAATAGCGTATTCAACTAGAAACTAACGGTAATTTACAACTAGAATGAGCGGTTATTGGAAGTTACGCGTTTTGAAATCAGGATACAATTTGTGATCGAACCATGATTGCAGCCAAACGAGGCAACATATTACGTCAACTTAAACGCAGTTCTACTCAAAATATCCCAAATAACCGATAAAGATTGAAATTTACCGGATCTGTGACAATAATTTTTTCCCGATAAAAATAAGTAAGGCTAACCATCAGGGATTTTCGCAAAAAAATCGAAAACATTTTTTTGTCGAAATTCCGGTTCAAAATGATTTTAGGGAATGGGAATAGCGTATTCAACTAGAAACTAACGGTAATTTACAACTAGAATGAGCGGTTATTAGAAGTTACGCGTTTTGAAATCAGGATACAATTTGTGATCGAACCATGATTGCAGCCAAACGAGGCAACATATTACGTCAACTTAAACGCAGTTCTACTCAAAATATCCCAAATAACCGATAAAGATTGAAATTTTCGCAAAAAAATCGAAAACATTTTTTTGTCGAAATTCCGGTTCAAAATGATTTTAGGGAATGGGAATAGCGTATTCAACTAGAAACTAACGGTAATTTACAACTAGAATGAGCGGTTATTGGAAGTTACGCGTTTTGAAATCAGGATACAATTTGTGATCGAACCATGATTGCAGCCAAACGAGGCAACATATTACGTCAACTTAAACGCAGTTCTACTCAAAATATCCCAAATAACCGATAAAGATTGAAATTTACCGGATCTGTGACAATAATTTTTTCCCGATAAAAATAAGTAAGGCTAACCATCAGGGATTTTCGCAAAAAAATCGAAAACATTTTTTTGTCGAAATTCCGGTTCAAAATGATTTTAGGGAATGGGAATAGCGTATTCAACTAGAAACTAACGGTAATTTACAACTAGAATGAGCGGTTATTGGAAGTTACGCGTTTTGAAATCAGGATACAATTTGTGATCGAACCATGATTGCAGCCAAACGAGGCAACATATTACGTCAACTTAAACGCAGTTCTACTCAAAATAAACCTTCTATCCCAAATAACCGATAAAGATTGAAATTTACCGGATCTGTGACAATAATTTTTTCCCGATAAAAATAAGTAAGGCTAACCATCAGGGATTTTCGCAAAAAAATCGAAAACATTTTTTTGTCGAAATTCCGGTTCAAAATGATTTTAGGGAATGGGAATAGCGTATTCAACTAGAAACTAACGGTAATTTACAACTAGAATGAGCGGTTATTGGAAGTTACGCGTTTTGAAATCAGGATACAATTTGTGATCGAACCATGATTGCAGCCAAACGAGGCAACATATTACGTCAACTTAAACGCAGTTCTACTCAAAATATCCCAAATAACCGATAAAGATTGAAATTTACCGGATCTGTGACAATAATTTTTTCCCGATAAAAATAAGTAAGGCTAACCATCAGGGATTTTCGCAAAAAAATCGAAAACATTTTTTTGTCGAAATTCCGGTTCAAAATGATTTTAGGGAATGGGAATAGCGTATTCAACTAGAAACTAACGGTAATTTACAACTAGAATGAGCGGTTATTGGAAGTTACGCGTTTTGAAATCAGGATACAATTTGTGATCGAACCATGATTGCAGCCAAACGAGGCAACATATTACGTCAACTTAAACGCAGTTCTACTCAAAATATCCCAAATAACCGATAAAGATTGAAATTTACCGGATCTGTGACAATAATTTTTTCCCGATAAAAATAAGTAAGGCTAACCATCAGGGATTTTCGCAAAAAAATCGAAAACATTTTTTTGTCGAAATTCCGGTTCAAAATGATTTTAGGGAATGGGAATAGCGTATTCAACTAGAAACTAACGGTAATTTACAACTAGAATGAGCGGTTATTGGAAGTTACGCGTTTTGAAATCAGGATACAATTTGTGATCGAACCATGATTGCAGCCAAACGAGGCAACATATTACGTCAACTTAAACGCAGTTCTACTCAAAATATCCCAAATAACCGATAAAGATTGAAATTTACCGGATCTGTGACAATAATTTTTTCCCGATAAAAATAAGTAAGGCTAACCATCAGGGATTTTCGCAAAAAAATCGAAAACATTTTTTTGTCGAAATTCCGGTTCAAAATGATTTTAGGGAATGGGAATAGCATATTCATCTAGAAACTAGCGGTAATTTACAACTAGAATGAGCGGTTATTGGAAGTTACGCGTTTTGAAATCAGGGTACAATTTGTGATCGAACCATGATTGCAGCCAAACGAGGCAACATATTACGTCAACTTAAACGCAGTTCTACTCAAAATATCCCAAATAACCGATAAAGATTGAAATTTACCGGATCTGTGACAATAATTTTTTCCCGATAAAAATAAGTAAGGCTAACCATCAGGGATTTTCGCAAAAAAATCGAAAACATTTTTTTGTCGAAATTCCGGTTCAAAATGATTTTAGGGAATGGGAATAGCGTATTCAACTAGAAACTAACGGTAATTTACAACTAGAATGAGCGGTTATTGGAAGTTACGCGTTTTGAAATCAGGGTACAATTTGTGATCGAACCATGATTGCAGCCAAACGAGGCAACATATTACGTCAACTTAAACGCAGTTCTACTCAAAATATCCCAAATAACCGATAAAGATTGAAATTTACCGGATCTGTGACAATAGTTTTTTCCCGATAAAAATAAGTAAGGCTACATCAGGGATTTTCGCAAAAAAATCGAAAACATTTTTTTGTCGAAATTCCGGTTCAAAATGATTTTAGGGAATGGGAATAGCGTATTCAACTAGAAACTAACGGTAATTTACAACTAGAATGAGCGGTTATTGGAAGTTACGCGTTTTGAAATCAGGATACAATTTGTGATCGAACCATGATTGCAGCCAAACGAGGCAACATATTACGTCAACTTAAACGCAGTTCTACTCAAAATATCCCAAATAACCGATAAAGATTGAAATTTACCGGATCTGTGACAATAATTTTTTCCCGATAAAAATAAGTAAGGCTAACAACCATCAGGGATTTTCGCAAAAAAATCGAAAACATTTTTTTGTCCAAATTCCGGTTTAAAATGATTTTAGGGAATGGGAATAGCGTATTCAACTAGAAACTAACGGTAATTTACAACTAGAATGAGCGGTTATTGGAAGTTACGCGTTTTGAAATCAGGATACAATTTGTGATCGAACCATGATTGCAGCCAAACGAGGCAACATATTACGTCAACTTAAACGCAGTTCTACTCAAAATATCCCAAATAACCGATAAAGATTGAAATTTACCGGATCTGTGACAATAATTTTTTCCCGATAAAAATAAGTAAGGCTAACATCAGGGATTTTCGCAAAAAAATCGAAAACATTTTTTTGTCGAAATTCCGGTTCAAAATGATTTTAGGGAATGGGAATAGCGTATTCAACTAGAAACTAACGGTAATTTACAACTAGAATGAGCGGTTATTGGAAGTTACGCGTTTTGAAATCAGGATACAATTTGTGATCGAACCATGATTGCAGCCAAACGAGGCAACATATTACGTCAACTTAAACGCAGTTCTGCTCAAAATATCCCAAATAACCGATAAAGATTGAAATTTACCGGATCTGTGACAATAATTTTTTCCCGATAAAAATAAGTAAGGCTAACCATCAGGGATTTTCGCAAAAAAATCGAAAACTTTTTTTTGTCGAAATTCCGGTTCAAAATGATTTTAGGGAATGGGAATAGCGTATTCAACTAGAAACTAACGGTAATTTACAACTAGAATGAGCGGTTATTGGAAGTTACGCGTTTTGAAATCAGGATACAATTTGTGATCGAACCATGATTGCAGTCAAACGAGGCAACATATTACGTCAACTTAAACGCAGTTCTACTCAAAATATCCCAAATAACCGATAAAGATTGAAATTTACCGGATCTGTGACAATAATTTTTTCCCGATAAAAATAAGTAAGGCTAACCATCAGGGATTTTCGCAAAAAAATCGAAAACATTTTTTTGTCGAAATTCCGGTTCAAAATGATTTTAGGGAATGGGAATAGCGTATTCAACTAGAAACTAACGGTAATTTACAACTAGAATGAGCGGTTATTGGAAGTTACGCGTTTTGAAATCAGGATACAATTTGTGATCGAACCATGATTGCAGCCAAACGAGGCAACATATTACGTCAACTTAAACGCAGTTCTACTCAAAATATCCCAAATAACCGATAAAGATTGAAATTTACCGGATCTGTGACAATAATTTTTTCCCGATAAAAATAAGTAAGGCTAACCATCAGGGATTTTCGCAAAAAAATCGAAAACATTTTTTTGTCGAAATTCCGGTTCAAAATGATTTTAGGGAATGGGAATAGCGTATTCAACTAGAAACTAACGGTAATTTACAACTAGAATGAGCGGTTATTGGAAGTTACGCGTTTTGAAATCAGGATACAATTTGTGATCGAACCATGATTGCAGCCAAACGAGGCAACATATTACGTCAACTTAAACGCAGTTCTACTCAAAATATCCCAAATAACCGATAAAGATTGAAATTTACCGGATCTGTGACAATAGTTTTTTCCCGATAAAAATAAGTAAGGCTAACCATCAGGGATTTTCGCAAAAAAATCGAAAACATTTTTTTGTCGAAATTCCGGTTCAAAATGATTTTAGGGAATGGGAATAGCGTATTCAACTAGAAACTAACGGTAATTTACAACTAGAATGAGCGGTTATTGGAAGTTACGCGTTTTGAAATCAGGATACAATTTGTGATCGAACCATGATTGCAGCCAAACGAGGCAACATATTACGTCAACTTAAACGCAGTTCTACTCAAAATATCCCAAATAACCGATAAAGATTGAAATTTACCGGATCTGTGACAATAATTTTTTCCCGATAAAAATAAGTAAGGCTAACCATCAGGGATTTTCGCAAAAAAATCGAAAACATTTTTTTGTCGAAATTCCGGTTCAAAATGATTTTAGGGAATGGGAATAGCGTATTCAACTAGAAACTAACGGTAATTTACAACTAGAATGAGCGGTTATTGGAAGTTACGCGTTTTGAAATCAGGATACAATTTGTGATCGAACCATGATTGCAGCCAAACGAGGCAACATATTACGTCAACTTAAACGCAGTTCTACTCAAAATATCCCAAATAACCGATAAAGATTGAAATTTACCGGATCTGTGACAATAATTTTTTCCCGATAAAAATAAGTAAGGCTAACCATCAGGGATTTTCGCAAAAAAATCGAAAACATTTTTTTGTCGAAATTCCGGTTCAAAATGATTTTAGGGAATGGGAATAGCGTATTCAACTAGAAACTAACGGTAATTTACAACTAGAATGAGCGGTTATTGGAAGTTACGCGTTTTGAAATCAGGATACAATTTGTGATCGAACCATGATTGCAGCCAAACGAGGCAACATATTACGTCAACTTAAACGCAGTTCTACTCAAAATATCCCAAATAACCGATAAAGATTGAAATTTACCGGATCTGTGACAATAATTTTTTCCCGATAAAAATAAGTAAGGCTAACCATCAGGGATTTTCGCAAAAAAATCGAAAACATTTTTTTGTCGAAATTCCGGTTCAAAATGATTTTAGGGAATGGGAATAGCGTATTCAACTAGAAACTAACGGTAATTTACAACTAGAATGAGCGGTTATTGGAAGTTACGCGTTTTGAAATCAGGATACAATTTGTGATCGAACCATGATTGCAGCCAAACGAGGCAACATATTACGTCAACTTAAACGCAGTTCTACTCAAAATATCCCAAATAACCGATAAAGATTGAAATTTACCGGATCTGTGACAATAATTTTTTCCCGATAAAAATAAGTAAGGCTAACCATCAGGGATTTTCGCAAAAAAATCGAAAACATTTTTTTGTCGAAATTCCGGTTCAAAATGATTTTAGGGAATGGGAATAGCGTATTCAACTAGAAACTAACGGTAATTTACAACTAGAATGAGCGGTTATTGGAAGTTACGCGTTTTGAAATCAGGATACAATTTGTGATCGAACCATGATTGCAGCCAAACGAGGCAACATATTACGTCAACTTAAACGCAGTTCTACTCAAAATATCCCAAATAACCGATAAAGATTGAAATTTACCGGATCTGTGACAATAATTTTTTCCCGATAAAAATAAGTAAGGCTAACCATCAGGGATTTTCGCAAAAAAATCGAAAACATTTTTTTGTCGAAATTCCGGTTCAAAATGATTTTAGGGAATGGGAATAGCGTATTCAACTAGAAACTAACGGTAATTTACAACTAGAATGAGCGGTTATTGGAAGTTACGCGTTTTGAAATCAGGATACAATTTGTGATCGAACCATGATTGCTGCCAAACGAGGCAACATATTACGTCAACTTAAACGCAGTTCTACTCAAAATATCCCAAATAACCGATAAAGATTGAAATTTACCGGATCTGTGACAATAATTTTTTCCCGATAAAAATAAGTAAGGCTAACCATCAGGGATTTTCGCAAAAAAATCGAAAACATTTTTTTGTCGAAATTCCGGTTCAAAATGATTTTAGGGAATGGGAATAGCGTATTCAACTAGAAACTAACGGTAATTTACAACTAGAATGAGCGGTTATTGGAAGTTACGCGTTTTGAAATCAGGATACAATTTGTGATCGAACCATGATTGCAGCCAAACGAGGCAACATATTACGTCAACTTAAACGCAGTTCTACTCAAAATATCCCAAATAACCGATAAAGATTGAAATTTACCGGATCTGTGACAATAATTTTTTCCCGATAAAAATAAGTAAGGCTCAGGGATTTTCGCAAAAAAATCGAAAACATTTTTTTGTTGAAATTCCGGTTCAAAATGATTTTAGGGAATGGGAATAGCGTATTCAACTAGAAACTAACGGTAATTTACAACTAGAATGAGCGGTTATTGGAAGTTACGCGTTTTGAAATCAGGATACAATTTGTGATCGAACCATGATTGCAGCCAAACGAGGCAACATATTACGTCAACTTAAACGCAGTTCTACTCAAAATATCCCAAATAACCGATAAAGATTGAAATTTACCGGATCTGTGACAATAATTTTTTCCCGATAAAAATAAGTAAGGCTAACCATCAGGGATTTTCGCAAAAAAATCGAAAACATTTTTTTGTCGAAATTCCGGTTCAAAATGATTTTAGGGAATGGGAATAGCGTATTCAACTAGAAACTAACGGTAATTTACAACTAGAATGAGCGGTTATTGGAAGTTACGCGTTTTGAAATCAGGATACAATTTGTGATCGAACCATGATTGCAGCCAAACGAGGCAACATATTACGTCAACTTAAACGCAGTTCTACTCAAAATATCCCAAATAACCGATAAAGATTGAAATTTACCGGATCTGTGACAATAATTTTTTCCCGATAAAAATAAGTAAGGCTAACAACCATCAGGGATTTTCGCAAAAAAATCGAAAACATTTTTTTTTCGAAATTCCGGTTCAAAATGATTTTAGGGAATGGGAATAGCGTATTCAACTAGAAACTAACGGTAATTTACAACTAGAATGAGCGGTTATTGGAAGTTACGCGTTTTGAAATCAGGATACAATTTGTGATCGAACCATGATTGCAGCCAAACGAGGCAACATATTACGTCAACTTAAACGCAGTTCTACTCAAAATATCCCAAATAACCGATAAAGATTGAAATTTACCGGATCTGTGACAATAATTTTTTCCCGATAAAAATAAGTAAGGCACCATCAGGGATTTTCGCAAAAAAATGGAAAACATTTTTTTGTCGAAATTCCGGTTCAAAATGATTTTAGGGAATGGGAATAGCGTATTCAACTAGAAACTAACGGTAATTTACAACTAGAATGAGCGGTTATTGGAAGTTACGCGTTTTGAAATCAGGATACAAATTGTGATCGAACCATGATTGCAGCCAAACGAGGCAACATATTACGTCAACTTAAACGCAGTTCTACTCAAAATATCCCAAATAACCGATAAAGATTGAAATTTACCGGATCTGTGACAATAATTTTTTCCCGATAAAAATAAGTAAGGCTAACCATCAGGGATTTTCGCAAAAAAATCGAAAACATTTTTTTGTCGAAATTCCGGTTCAAAATGATTTTAGGGAATGGGAATAGCGTATTCAACTAGAAACTAACGGTAATTGTCGAAATTCCGGTTCAAAATGATTTTAGGGAATGGGAATAGCGTATTCAACTAGAAACTAACGGTAATTTACAACTATAATGAGCGGTTATTGGAAGTTACGCGTTTTGAAATCAGGATACAATTTGTGATCGAACCATGATTGCAGCCAAACGAGGCAACATATTACGTCAACTTAAACGCAGTTCTACTCAAAATATCCCAAATAACCGATAAAGATTGAAATTTACCGGATCTGTGACAATAATTTTTTCCCGATAAAAATAAGTAAGGCTAACCATCAGGGATTTTCGCAAAAAAATCGAAAACATTTTTTTGTCGAAATTCCGGTTCAAAATGATTTTAGGGAATGGGAATAGCGTATTCAACTAGAAACTAACGGTAATTTACAACTAGAATGAGCGGTTATTGGAAGTTACGCGTTTTGAAATCAGGATACAATTTGTGATCGAACCTTGATTGCAGCCAAACGAGGCAACATATTACGTCAACTTAAACGCAGTTCTACTCAAAATATCCCAAATAACCGATAAAGATTGAAATTTACCGGATCTGTGACAATAATTTTTTCCCGATAAAAATAAGTAAGGCTAACTAACCATCAGGGATTTTCGCAAAAAAATCGAAAACATTTTTTTGTCGAAATTCCGGTTCAAAATGATTTTAGGGAATGGGAATAGCGTATTCAACTAGAAACTAACGGTAATTTACAACTAGAATGAGCGGTTATTGGAAGTTACGCGTTTTGAAATCAGGATACAATTTGTGATCGAACCATGATTGCAGCCAAACGAGGCAACATATTACGTCAACTTAAACGCAGTTCTACTCAAAATATCCCAAATAACCGATAAAGATTGAAATTTACCGGATCTGTGACAATAGTTTTTTCCCGATAAAAATAAGTAAGGCTAACCATCAGGGATTTTCGCAAAAAAATCGAAAACATTTTTTTGTCGAAATTCCGGTTCAAAATGATTTTAGGGAATGGGAATAGCGTATTCAACTAGAAACTAACGGTAATTTACAACTAGAATGAGCGGTTATTGGAAGTTACGCGTTTTGAAATCAGGATACAATTTGTGATCGAACCATGATTGCAGCCAAACGAGGCAACATATTACGTCAACTTAAACGCAGTTCTACTCAAAATATCCCAAATAACCGATAAAGATTGAAATTTACCGGATCTGTGACAATAATTTTTTCCCGATAAAAATAAGTAAGGCTAACCATCAGGGATTTTCGCAAAAAAATCGAAAACATTTTTTTGTCGAAATTCCGGTTCAAAATGATTTTAGGGAATGGGAATAGCGTATTCAACTAGAAACTAACGGTAATTTACAACTAGAATGAGCGGTTATTGGAAGTTACGCGTTTTGAAATCAGGATACAATTTGTGATCGAACCATGATTGCTGCCAAACGAGGCAACATATTACGTCAACTTAAACGCAGTTCTACTCAAAATATCCCAAATAACCGATAAAGATTGAAATTTACCGGATCTGTGACAATAATTTTTTCCCGATAAAAATAAGTAAGGCTAACCATCAGGGATTTTCGCAAAAAAATCGAAAACATTTTTTTGTCGAAATTCCGGTTCAAAATGATTTTAGGGAATGGGAATAGCGTATTCAACTAGAAACTAACGGTAATTTACAACTAGAATGAGCGGTTATTGGAAGTTACGCGTTTTGAAATCAGGATACAATTTGTGATCGAACCATGATTGCAGCCAAACGAGGCAACATATTACGTCAACTTAAACGCAGTTCTACTCAAAATATCCCAAATAACCGATAAAGATTGAAATTTACCGGATCTGTGACAATAATTTTTTCCCGATAAAAATAAGTAAGGCTAACCATCAGGGATTTTCGCAAAAAAATCGAAAACATTTTTTTGTCGAAATTCCGGTTCAAAATGATTTTAGGGAATGGGAATAGCGTATTCAACTAGAAACTAACGGTAATTTACAACTAGAATGAGCGGTTATTGGAAGTTACGCGTTTTGAAATCAGGATACAATTTGTGATCGAACCATGATTGCAGCCAAACGAGGCAACATATTACGTCAACTTAAACGCAGTTCTACTCAAAATATCCCAAATAACCGATAAAGATTGAAATTTACCGGATCTGTGACAATAATTTTTTCCCGATAAAAATAAGTAAGGCTCAGGGATTTTCGCAAAAAAATCGAAAACATTTTTTTGTTGAAATTCCGGTTCAAAATGATTTTAGGGAATGGGAATAGCGTATTCAACTAGAAACTAACGGTAATTTACAACTAGAATGAGCGGTTATTGGAAGTTACGCGTTTTGAAATCAGGATACAATTTGTGATCGAACCATGATTGCAGCCAAACGAGGCAACATATTACGTCAACTTAAACGCAGTTCTACTCAAAATATCCCAAATAACCGATAAAGATTGAAATTTACCGGATCTGTGACAATAATTTTTTCCCGATAAAAATAAGTAAGGCTAACCATCAGGGATTTTCGCAAAAAAATCGAAAACATTTTTTTGTCGAAATTCCGGTTCAAAATGATTTTAGGGAATGGGAATAGCGTATTCAACTAGAAACTAACGGTAATTTACAACTAGAATGAGCGGTTATTGAAAGTTACGCGTTTTGAAATCAGGATACAATTTGTGATCGAACCATGATTGCAGCCAAACGAGGCAACATATTACGTCAACTTAAACGCAGTTCTACTCAAAATATCCCAAATAACCGATAAAGATTGAAATTTACCGGATCTGTGACAATAATTTTTTCCCGATAAAAATAAGTAAGGCTAACCATCAGGGATTTTCGCAAAAAAATCGAAAACATTTTTTTGTCGAAATTCCGGTTCAAAATGATTTTAGGGAATGGGAATAGCGTATTCAACTAGAAACTAACGGTAATTTACAACTAGAATGAGCGGTTATTGGAAGTTACGCGTTTTGAAATCAGGATACAATTTGTGATCGAACCATGATTGCAGCCAAACGAGGCAACATATTACGTCAACTTAAACGCAGTTCTACTCAAAATATCCCAAATAACCGATAAAGATTGAAATTTACCGGATCTGTGACAATAATTTTTTCCCGATAAAAATAAGTAAGGCACCATCAGGGATTTTCGCAAAAAAATGGAAAACATTTTTTTGTCGAAATTCCGGTTCAAAATGATTTTAGGGAATGGGAATAGCGTATTCAACTAGAAACTAACGGTAATTTACAACTAGAATGAGCGGTTATTGGAAGTTACGCGTTTTGAAATCAGGATACAAATTGTGATCGAACCATGATTGCAGCCAAACGAGGCAACATATTACGTCAACTTAAACGCAGTTCTACTCAAAATATCCCAAATAACCGATAAAGATTGAAATTTACCGGATCTGTGACAATAATTTTTTCCCGATAAAAATAAGTAACCATCAGGGATTTTCGCAAAAAAATCGAAAACATTTTTTTGTCGAAATTCCGGTTCAAAATGATTTTAGGGAATGGGAATAGCGTATTCAACTAGAAACTAACGGTAATTTACAACTAGAATGAGCGGTTATTGGAAGTTACGCGTTTTGAAATCAGGATACAATTTGTGATCGAACCATGATTGCAGCCAAACGAGGCAACATATTACGTCAACTTAAACGCAGTTCTACTCAAAATATCCCAAATAACCGATAAAGATTGAAATTTACCGGATCTGTGACAATAATTTTTTCCCGATAAAAATAAGTAAGGCTAACCATCAGGGATTTTCGCAAAAAAATCGAAAACATTTTTTTGTCGAAATTCCGGTTCAAAATGATTTTAGGGAATGGGAATAGCGTATTCAACTAGAAACTAACGGTAATTTACAACTAGAATGAGCGGTTATTGGAAGTTACGCGTTTTGAAATCAGGATACAATTTGTGATCGAACCATGATTGCAGCCAAACGAGGCAACATATTACGTCAACTTAAACGCAGTTTAAGTTAACATTTTTTTGTCGAAATTCCGGTTCAAAATGATTTTAGGGAATGGGAATAGCGTATTCAACTAGAAACTAACGGTAATTTACAACTAGAATGAGCGGTTATTGGAAGTTACGCGTTTTGAAATCAGGATACAATTTGTGATCGAACCATGATTGCAGCCAAACGAGGCAATATATTACGTCAACTTAAACGCAGTTCTACTCAAAATATCCCAAATAACCGATAAAGATTGAAATTTACCGGATCTGTGACAATAATTTTTTCCCGATAAAAATAAGTAAGGCTAACCATCAGGGATTTTCGCAAAAAAATCGAAAACATTTTTTTGTCGAAATTCCGGTTCAAAATGATTTTAGGGAATGGGAATAGCGTATTCAACTAGAAACTAACGGTAATTTACAACTAGAATGAGCGGTTATTGGAAGTTACGCGTTTTGAAATCAGGATACAATTTGTGATCGAACCATGATTGCAGCCAAACGAGGCAACATATTACGTCAACTTAAACGCAGTTCTACTCAAAATATCCCAAATAACCGATAAAGATTGAAATTTACCGGATCTGTGACAATAATTTTTTCCCGATATTACCCGATATTAATTTACAACTAGAATGAGCGGTTATTGGAAGTTACGCGTTTTGAAATCAGGATACAATTTGTGATCGAACCATGATTGCAGCCAAACGAGGCAACATATTACGTCAACTTAAACGCAGTTCTACTCAAAATATCCCAAATAACCGATAAAGATTGAAATTTACCGGATCTGTGACAATAATTTTTTCCCGATAAAAATAAGTAAGGCAAACCATCAGGGATTTTCGCAAAAAAATCGAAAACATTTTTTTGTCGAAATTCCGGTTCAAAATGATTTTAGGGAATGGGAATAGCGTATTCAACTAGAAACTAACGGTAATTTACAACTAGAATGAGCGGTTATTGGAAGTTACGCGTTTTGAAATCAGGATACAATTTGTGATCGAACCATGATTGCAGCCAAACGAGGCAACATATTACGTCAACTTAAACGCAGTTCTACTCAAAATATCCCAAATAACCGATAAAGATTGAAATTTACCGGATCTGTGACAATAATTTTTTCCCGATAAAAATAAGTAAGGCTAACCATCAGGGATTTTCGCAAAAAAATCGAAAACATTTTTTTGTCGAAATTCCGGTTCAAAATGATTTTAGGGAATGGGAATAGCGTATTCAACTAGAAACTAACGGTAATTTACAACTAGAATGAGCGGTTATTGGAAGTTACGCGTTTTGAAATCAGGATACAATTTGTGATCGAACCATGATTGCAGCCAAACGAGGCAACATATTACGTCAACTTAAACGCAGTTCTACTCAAAATATCCCAAATAACCGATAAAGATTGAAATTTACCGGATCTGTGACAATAATTTTTTCCCGATAAAAATAAGTAAGGCTAACCATCAGGGATTTTCGCAAAAAAATCGAAAACATTTTTTTGTCGAAATTCCGGTTCAAAATGATTTCAGGGAATGGGAATAGCGTATTCAACTAGAAACTAACGGTAATTTACAACTAGAATGAGCGGTTATTGGAAGTTACGCGTTTTGAAATCAGGATACAATTTGTGATCGAACCATGATTGCAGCCAAACGAGGCAACATATTACGTCAACTTAAACGCAGTTCTACTCAAAATATCCCAAATAACCGATAAAGATTGAAATTTACCGGATCTGTGACAATAATTTTTTCCCGATAAAAATAAGTAAGGCCATCCATCAGGGATTTTCGCAAAAAAATCGAAAACATTTTTTTGTCGAAATTCCGGTTCAAAATGATTTTAGGGAATGGGAATAGCGTATTCAACTAGAAACTAACGGTAATTTACAACTAGAATGAGCGGTTATTGGAAGTTACGCGTTTTGAAATCAGGATACAATTTGTGATCGAACCATGATTGCAGCCAAACGAGGCAACATATTACGTCAACTTAAACGCAGTTCTACTCAAAATATCCCAAATAACCGATAAAGATTGAAATTTACCGGATCTGTGACAATAATTTTTTCCCGATAAAAATAAGTAAGGCTAACCATCAGGGATTTTCGCAAAAAAATCGAAAACATTTTTTTGTCGAAATTCCGGTTCAAAATGATTTTAGGGAATGGGAATAGCGTATTCAACTAGAAACTAACGGTAATTTACAACTAGAATGAGCGGTTATTGGAAGTTACGCGTTTTGAAATCAGGATACAATTTGTGATCGAACCATGATTGCAGCCAAACGAGGCAATATATTACGTCAACTTAAACGCAGTTCTACTCAAAATATCCCAAATAACCGATAAAGATTGAAATTTACCGGATCTGTGACAATAATTTTTTCCCGATAAAAATAAGTAAGGCTAACCATCAGGGATTTTCGCAAAAAAATCGAAAGCATTTTTTTGTCGAAAGTCCGGTTCAAAATGATTTTAGGGAATGGGAATAGCGTATTCAACTAGAAACTAACGGTAATTTACAACTAGAATGAGGGTTATTGGAAGTTACGCGTTTTGAAATCAGGATACAATTTGTGATCGAACCATGATTGCAGCCAAACGAGGCAACATATTACGTCAACTTAAACGCAGTTCTACTCAAAATATCCCAAATAACCGATAAAGATTGAAATTTACCGGATCTGTGACAATAATTTTTTCCCGATAAAAATAAGTAAGGCTAACACCATCAGGGATTTTCGCAAAAAAATCGAAAACATTTTTTTGTCGAAATTCCGGTTCAAAATGATTTTAGGGAATGGGAATAGCGTATTCAACTAGAAACTAACGGTAATTTACAACTAGAATGAGCGGTTATTGGAAGTTACGCGTTTTGAAATCAGGATACAATTTGTGATCGAACCATGATTGCAGCCAAACGAGGCAACATATTACGTCAACTTAAACGCAGTTCTACTCAAAATATCCCAAATAACCGATAAAGATTGAAATTTACCGGATCTGTGACAATAATTTTTTCCCGATAAAAATAAGTAAGGCAAACCATCAGGGATTTTCGCAAAAAAATCGAAAACATTTTTTTGTCGAAATTCCGGTTCAAAATGATTTTAGGGAATGGGAATAGCGTATTCAACTAGAAACTAACGGTAATTTACAACTAGAATGAGCGGTTATTGGAAGTTACGCGTTTTGAAATCAGGATACAATTTGTGATCGAACCATGATTGCAGCCAAACGAGGCAACATATTACGTCAACTTAAACGCAGTTCTACTCAAAATATCCCAAATAACCGATAAAGATTGAAATTTACCGGATCTGTGACAATAATTTTTTCCCGATAAAAATAAGTAAGGCTAACCATCAGGGATTTTCGCAAAAAAATCGAAAACATTTTTTTGTCGAAATTCCGGTTCAAAATGATTTTAGGGAATGGGAATAGCGTATTAAACTAGAAACTAACGGTAATTTACAACTAGAATGAGCGGTTATTGGAAGTTACGCGTTTTGAAATCAGGATACAATTTGTGATCGAACCATGATTGCAGCCAAACGAGGCAACATATTACGTCAACTTAAACGCAGTTCTACTCAAAATATCCCAAATAACCGATAAAGATTGAAATTTACCGGATCTGTGACAATAATTTTTTCCCGATAAAAATAAGTAAGGCTAACACCATCAGGGATTTTCGCAAAAAAATCGAAAACATTTTTTTGTCGAAATTCCGGTTCAAAATGATTTTAGGGAATGGGAATAGCGTATTCAACTAGAAACTAACGGTAATTTACAACTAGAATGAGCGGTTATTGGAAGTTACGCGTTTTGAAATCAGGATACAATTTGTGATCGAACCATGATTGCAGCCAAACGAGGCAACATATTACGTCAACTTAAACGCAGTTCTACTCAAAATATCCCAAATAACCGATAAAGATTGAAATTTACCGGATCTGTGACAATAATTTTTTCCCGATATTACCCGATATTAATTTACAACTAGAATGAGCGGTTATTGGAAGTTACGCGTTTTGAAATCAGGATACAATTTGTGATCGAACCATGATTGCAGCCAAACGAGGCAACATATTACGTCAACTTAAACGCAGTTCTACTCAAAATATCCCAAATAACCGATAAAGATTGAAATTTACCGGATCTGTGACAATAATTTTTTCCCGATAAAAATAAGTAAGGCAAACCATCAGGGATTTTCGCAAAAAAATCGAAAACATTTTTTTGTCGAAATTCCGGTTCAAAATGATTTTAGGGAATGGGAATAGCGTATTCAACTAGAAACTAACGGTAATTTACAACTAGAATGAGCGGTTATTGGAAGTTACGCGTTTTGAAATCAGGATACAATTTGTGATCGAACCATGATTGCAGCCAAACGAGGCAACATATTACGTCAACTTAAACGCAGTTCTACTCAAAATATCCCAAATAACCGATAAAGATTGAAATTTACCGGATCTGTGACAATAATTTTTTCCCGATAAAAATAAGTAAGGCTAACCATCAGGGATTTTCGCAAAAAAATCGAAAACATTTTTTTGTCGAAATTCCGGTTCAAAATGATTTTAGGGAATGGGAATAGCGTATTCAACTAGAAACTAACGGTAATTTACAACTAGAATGAGCGGTTATTGGAAGTTACGCGTTTTGAAATCAGGATACAATTTGTGATCGAACCATGATTGCAGCCAAACGAGGCAACATATTACGTCAACTTAAACGCAGTTCTACTCAAAATATCCCAAATAACCGATAAAGATTGAAATTTACCGGATCTGTGACAATAATTTTTTCCCGATAAAAATAAGTAAGGCTAACCATCAGGGATTTTCGCAAAAAAATCGAAAACATTTTTTTGTCGAAATTCCGGTTCAAAATGATTTTAGGGAATGGGAATAGCGTATTCAACTAGAAACTAACGGTAATTTACAACTAGAATGAGCGGTTATTGGAAGTTACGCGTTTTGAAATCAGGATACAATTTGTGATCGAACCATGATTGCAGCCAAACGAGGCAACATATTACGTCAACTTAAACGCAGTTCTACTCAAAATATCCCAAATAACCGATAAAGATTGAAATTTACCGGATCTGTGACAATAATTTTTTCCCGATAAAAATAAGTAAGGCTAACTAACCATCAGGGATTTTCGCAAAAAAATCGAAAACATTTTTTTGTCGAAATTCCGGTTCAAAATGATTTTAGGGAATGGGAATAGCGTATTCAACTAGAAACTAACGGTAATTTACAACTAGAATGAGCGGTTATTGGAAGTTACGCGTTTTGAAATCAGGATACAATTTGTGATCGAACCATGATTGCAGCCAAACGAGGCAACATATTACGTCAACTTAAACGCAGTTCTACTCAAAATATCCCAAATAACCGATAAAGATTGAAATTTACCGGATCTGTGACAATAATTTTTTCCCGATAAAAATAAGTAAGGCTAAACCATCAGGGATTTTCGCAAAAAAATCGAAAACATTTTTTTGTCGAAATTCCGGTTCAAAATGATTTTAGGGAATGGGAATAGCGTATTCAACTAGAAACTAACGGTAATTTACAACTAGGATGAGCGGTTATTGGAAGTTACGCGTTTTGAAATCAGGATACAATTTGTGATCGAACCATGATTGCAGCCAAACGAGGCAACATATTACGTCAACTTAAACGCAGTTCTACTCAAAATATCCCAAATAACCGATAAAGATTGAAATTTACCGGATCTGTGACAATAATTTTTTCCCGATATTACCCGATATTAATTTACAACTAGAATGAGCGGTTATTGGAAGTTACGCGTTTTGAAATCAGGATACAATTTGTGATCGAACCATGATTGCAGCCAAACGAGGCAACATATTACGTCAACTTAAACGCAGTTCTACTCAAAATATCCCAAATAACCGATAAAGATTGAAATTTACCGGATCTGTGACAATAATTTTTTCCCGATAAAAATAAGTAAGGCTAACCATCAGGGATTTTCGCAAAAAAATCGAAAACATTTTTTTGTCGAAATTCCGGTTCAAAATGATTTTAGGGAATGGGAATAGCGTATTCAACTAGAAACTAACGGTAATTTACAACTAGAATGAGCGGTTATTGGAAGTTACGCGTTTTGAAATCAGGATACAATTTGTGATCGAACCATGATTGCAGCCAAACGAGGCAACATATTACGTCAACTTAAACGCAGTTCTACTCAAAATATCCCAAATAACCGATAAAGATTGAAATTTACCGGATCTGTGACAATAGTTTTTTCCCGATAAAAATAAGTAAGGCACCATCAGGGATTTTCGCAAAAAAATCGAAAACATTTTTTTGTCGAAATTCCGGTTCAAAATGATTTTAGGGAATGGGAATAGCGTATTCAACTAGAAACTAACTGTAATTTACAACTAGAATGAGCGGTTATTGGAAGTTACGCGTTTTGAAATCAGGATACAATTTGTGATCGAACCATGATTGCAGCCAAACGAGGCAACATATTACGTCAACTTAAACGCAGTTCTACTCAAAATATCCCAAATAACCGATAAAGATTGAAATTTACCGGATCTGTGACAATAATTTTTTCCCGATAAAAATAAGTAAGGCTAACCATCAGGGATTTTCGCAAAAAAATCGAAAGATTTTTTTGTCGAAATTCCGGTTCAAAATGATTTTAGAGAATGGGAATAGCGTATTCATCTAGAAACTAGCGGTAATTTACAACTAGAATGAGCGGTTATTGGAAGTTACGCGTTTTGAAATCAGGATACAATTTGTGATCGAACCATGACTGCAGCCAAACGAGGCAACATATTACGTCAACTTAAACGCAGTTCTACTCAAAATATCCCAAATAACCGATAAAGATTGAAATTTACCGGATCTGTGACAATAGTTTTTTCCCGATAAAAATAAGTAAGGCTAACCATCAGGGATTTTCGCAAAAAAATCGAAAACATTTTTTTGTCGAAATTCCGGTTCAAAATGATTTTAGAGAATGGGAATAGCGTATTCATCTAGAAACTAACGGTAATTTATAACTAGAATGAGCGGTTATTGGAAGTTACGCGTTTTGAAATCAGGATACAATTTGTGATCGAACCATGATTGCAGCCAAACGAGGCAACATATTACGTCAACTTAAACGCAGTTCTACTCAAAATATCCCAAATAACCGATAAAGATTGAAATTTACCGGATCTGTGACAATAATTTTTTCCCGATAAAAATAAGTAAGGCTAACCATCAGGGATTTTCGCAAAAAAATCGAAAGATTTTTTTGTCGAAATTCCGGTTCAAAATGATTTTAGAGAATGGGAATAGCGTATTCATCTAGAAACTAGCGGTAATTTACAACTAGAATGAGCGGTTATTGGAAGTTACGCGTTTTGAAATCAGGATACAATTTGTGATCGAACCATGATTGCAGCCAAACGAGGCAACATATTACGTCAACTTAAACGCAGTTCTACTCAAAATATCCCAAATAACCGATAAAGATTGAAATTTACCGGATCTGTGACAATAGTTTTTTCCCGATAAAAATAAGTAAGGCACCATCAGGGATTTTCGCAAAAAAATCGAAAACATTTTTTTGTCGAAATTCCGGTTCAAAATGATTTTAGGGAATGGGAATAGCGTATTCAACTAGAAACTAACTGTAATTTACAACTAGAATGAGCGGTTATTGGAAGTTACGCGTTTTGAAATCAGGATACAATTTGTGATCGAACCATGATTGCAGCCAAACGAGGCAACATATTACGTCAACTTAAACGCAGTTCTACTCAAAATATCCCAAATAACCGATAAAGATTGAAATTTACCGGATCTGTGACAATAATTTTTTCCCGATAAAAATAAGTAAGGCTAACCATCAGGGATTTTCGCAAAAAAATCGAAAGATTTTTTTGTCGAAATTCCGGTTCAAAATGATTTTAGAGAATGGGAATAGCGTATTCATCTAGAAACTAGCGGTAATTTACAACTAGAATGAGCGGTTATTGGAAGTTACGCGTTTTGAAATCAGGATACAATTTGTGATCGAACCATGACTGCAGCCAAACGAGGCAACATATTACGTCAACTTAAACGCAGTTCTACTCAAAATATCCCAAATAACCGATAAAGATTGAAATTTACCGGATCTGTGACAATAGTTTTTTCCCGATAAAAATAAGTAAGGCACCATCAGGGATTTTCGCAAAAAAATCGAAAACATTTTTTTGTCGAAATTCCGGTTCAAAATGATTTTAGAGAATGGGAATAGCGTATTCATCTAGAAACTAACGGTAATTTATAACTAGAATGAGCGGTTATTGGAAGTTACGCGTTTTGAAATCAGGATACAATTTGTGATCGAACCATGATTGCAGCCAAACGAGGCAACATATTACGTCAACTTAAACGCAGTTCTACTCAAAATATCCCAAATAACCGATAAAGATTGAAATTTACCGGATCTGTGACAATAGTTTTTTCCCGATAAAAATAAGTAAGGCACCATCAGGGATTTTCGCAAAAAAATCGAAAACATTTTTTTGTCGAAATTCCGGTTCAAAATGATTTTAGGGAATGGGAATAGCGTATTCAACTAGAAACTAACTGTAATTTACAACTAGAATGAGCGGTTATTGGAAGTTACGCGTTTTGAAATCAGGATACAATTTGTGATCGAACCATGATTGCAGCCAAACGAGGCAACATATTACGTCAACTTAAACGCAGTTCTACTCAAAATATCCCAAATAACCGATAAAGATTGAAATTTACCGGATCTGTGACAATAGTTTTTTCCCGATAAAAATAAGTAAGGCACCATCAGGGATTTTCGCAAAAAAATCGAAAACATTTTTTTGTCGAAATTCCGGTTCAAAATGATTTTAGGGAATGGGAATAGCGTATTCAACTAGAAACTAACTGTAATTTACAACTAGAATGAGCGGTTATTGGAAGTTACGCGTTTTGAAATCAGGATACAATTTGTGATCGAACCATGATTGCAGCCAAACGAGGCAACATATTACGTCAACTTAAACGCAGTTCTACTCAAAATATCCCAAATAACCGATAAAGATTGAAATTTACCGGATCTGTGACAATAATTTTTTCCCGATAAAAATAAGTAAGGCTAACCATCAGGGATTTTCGCAAAAAAATCGAAAGATTTTTTTGTCGAAATTCCGGTTCAAAATGATTTTAGAGAATGGGAATAGCGTATTCATCTAGAAACTAGCGGTAATTTACAACTAGAATGAGCGGTTATTGGAAGTTACGCGTTTTGAAATCAGGATACAATTTGTGATCGAACCATGACTGCAGCCAAACGAGGCAACATATTACGTCAACTTAAACGCAGTTCTACTCAAAATATCCCAAATAACCGATAAAGATTGAAATTTACCGGATCTGTGACAATAGTTTTTTCCCGATAAAAATAAGTAAGGCTAACCATCAGGGATTTTCGCAAAAAAATCGAAAACATTTTTTTGTCGAAATTCCGGTTCAAAATGATTTTAGAGAATGGGAATAGCGTATTCATCTAGAAACTAACGGTAATTTATAACTAGAATGAGTGGTTATTGGAAGTTACGCGTTTTGAAATCAGGATACAATTTGTGATCGAACCATGATTGCAGCCAAACGAGGCAACATATTACGTCAACTTAAACGCAGTTCTACTCAAAATATCCCAAATAACCGATAAAGATTGAAATTTACCGGATCTGTGACAATAATTTTTTCCCGATAAAAATAAGTAAGGCTAACCATCAGGGATTTTCGCAAAAAAATCGAAAGATTTTTTTGTCGAAATTCCGGTTCAAAATGATTTTAGAGAATGGGAATAGCGTATTCATCTAGAAACTAGCGGTAATTTGCAACTAGAATGAGCGGTTATTGGAAGTTACGCGTTTTGAAATCAGGATACAATTTGTGATCGAACCATGATTGCAGCCAAACGAGGCAACATATTACGTCAACTTAAACGCAGTTCTACTCAAAATATCCCAAATAACCGATAAAGATTGAAATTTACCGGATCTGTGACAATAGTTTTTTCCCGATAAAAATAAGTAAGGCTAACCATCAGGGATTTTCGCAAAAAAATCGAAAACATTTTTTTGTCGAAATTCCGGTTCAAAATGATTTTAGAGAATGGGAATAGCGTATTCATCTAGAAACTAGCGGTAATTTACAACTAGAATGAGCGGTTATTGGAAGTTACGCGTTTTGAAATCAGGATACAATTTGTGATCGAACCATGATTGCAGCCAAACGAGGCAACATATTACGTCAACTTAAACGCAGTTCTACTCAAAATATCCCAAATAACCGATAAAGATTGAAATTTACCGGATCTGTGACAATAATTTTTTCCCGATAAAAATAAGTAAGGCTAACCATCAGGGATTTTCGCAAAAAAATCGAAAACATTTTTTTGTCGAAATTCCGGTTCAAAATGATTTTAGGGAATGGGAATAGCGTATTCAACTAGAAACTAACGGTAATTTACAACTAGAATGAGCGGTTATTGGAAGTTACGCGTTTTGAAATCAGGATACAATTTGTGATCGAACCATGATTGCAGCCAAACGAGGCAACATATTACGTCAACTTAAACGCAGTTCTACTCAAAATATCCCAAATAACCGATAAAGATTGAAATTTACCGGATCTGTGACAATAATTTTTTCCCGATAAAAATAAGTAAGGCTAACCATCAGGGATTTTCGCAAAAAAATCGAAAACATTTTTTTGTCGAAATTCCGATTCAAAATGATTTTAGGGAATGGGAATAGCGTATTCAACTAGAAACTAACGGTAATTTACAACTAGAATGAGCGGTTATTGGAAGTTACGCGTTTTGAAATCAGGATACAATTTGTGATCGAACCATGATTGCAGCCAAACGAGGCAACATATTACGTCAACTTAAACGCAGTTCTACTCAAAATATCCCAAATAACCGATAAAGATTGAAATTTACCGGATCTGTGACAATAATTTTTTCCCGATAAAAATAAGTAAGGCTAACCATCAGGGATTTTCGCAAAAAAATCGAAAACATTTTTTTGTCGAAATTCCGGTTCAAAATGATTTTAGGGAATGGGAATAGCGTATTCAACTAGAAACTAACGGTAATTTACAACTAGAATGAGCGGTTATTGGAAGTTACGCGTTTTGAAATCAAGATACAATTTGTGATCGAACCATGATTGCAGCCAAACGAGGCAACATATTACGTCAACTTAAACGCAGTTCTACTCAAAATATCCCAAATAACCGATAAAGATTGAAATTTACCGGATCTGTGACAATAATTTTTCCCCGATAAAAATAAGTAAGGCTAACCATCAGGGATTTTCGCAAAAAAATCGAAAACATTTTTTTGTCGAAATTCCGGTTCAAAATGATTTTAGGGAATGGGAATAGCGTATTCAACTAGAAACTAACGGTAATTTACAACTAGAATGAGCGGTTATTGGAAGTTACGCGTTTTGAAATCAGGATACAATTTGTGATCGAACCATGATTGCAGCCAAACGAGGCAACATATTACGTCAACTTAAACGCAGTTCTACTCAAAATATCCCAAATAACCGATAAAGATTGAAATTTACCGGATCTGTGACAATAATTTTTTCCCGATAAAAATAAGTAAGGCTAACCAGGGATTTTCGCAAAAAAATCGAAAACATTTTTTTGTCGAAATTCCGGTTCAAAATGATTTTAGGGAATGGGAATAGCGTATTCAACTAGAAACTAACGGTAATTTACAACTAGAATGAGCGGTTATTGGAAGTTACGCGTTTTGAAATCAGGATACAATTTGTGATCGAACCATGATTGCAGCCAAACGAGGCAACATATTACGTCAACTTAAACGCAGTTCTACTCAAAATATCCCAAATAACCGATAAAGATTGAAATTTACCGGATCTGTGACAATAATTTTTTCCCGATAAAAATAAGTAAGGCTAACCATCAGGGATTTTCGCAAAAAAATCGAAAACATTTTTTTGTCGAAATTCCGGTTCAAAATGATTTTAGGGAATGGGAATAGCGTATTCAACTAGAAACTAACGGTAATTTACAACTAGAATGAGCGGTTATTGGAAGTTACGCGTTTTGAAATCAGGATACAATTTGTGATCGAACCATGATTGCAGCCAAACGAGGCAACATATTACGTCAACTTAAACGCAGTTCTACTCAAAATATCCCAAATAACCGATAAAGATTGAAATTTACCGGATCTGTGACAATAGTTTTTTCCCGATAAAAATAAGTAAGGCTAACCATCAGGGATTTTCGCAAAAAAATCGAAAACATTTTTTTGTCGAAATTCCGGTTCAAAATGATTTTAGAGAATGGGAATAGCGTATTCATCTAGAAACTAGCGGTAATTTACAACTAGAATGAGCGGTTATTGGAAGTTACGCGTTTTGAAATCAGGATACAATTTGTGATCGAACCATGATTGCAGCCAAACGAGGCAACATATTACGTCAACTTAAACGCAGTTCTACTCAAAATATCCCAAATAACCGATAAAGATTGAAATTTACCGGATCTGTGACAATAGTTTTTTCCCGATAAAAATAAGTAAGGCTAACCATCAGGGATTTTCGCAAAAAAATCGAAAACATTTTTTTGTCGAAATTCCGGTTCAAAATGATTTTAGAGAATGGGAATAGCGTATTCATCTAGAAACTAGCGGTAATTTACAACTAGAATGAGCGGTTATTGGAAGTTACGCGTTTTGAAATCAGGATACAATTTGTGATCGAACCATGATTGCAGCCAAACGAGGCAACATATTACGTCAACTTAAACGCAGTTCTACTCAAAATATCCCAAATAACCGATAAAGATTGAAATTTACCGGATCTGTGACAATAATTTTTTCCCGATAAAAATAAGTAAGGCTAACCATCAGGGATTTTCGCAAAAAAATCGAAAGAAACTAGCGGTAATTTACAACTAGAATGAGCGGTTATTGGAAGTTACGCGTTTTGAAATCAGGATACAATTTGTGATCGAACCATGATTGCAGCCAAACGAGGCAACATATTACGTCAACTTAAACGCAGTTCTACTCAAAATATCCCAAATAACCGATAAAGATTGAAATTTACCGGATCTGTGACAATAGTTTTTTCCCGATAAAAATAAGTAAGGCTAACAACCATCAGGGATTTTCGCAAAAAAATCGAAAACATTTTTTTGTCGAAATTCCGGTTCAAAATGATTTTAGAGAATGGGAATAGCGTATTCATCTAGAAACTAGCGGTAATTTACAACTAGAATGAGCGGTTATTGGAAGTTACGCGTTTTGAAATCAGGATACAATTTGTGATCGAACCATGATTGCAGCCAAACGAGGCAACATATTACGTCAACTTAAACGCAGTTCTACTCAAAATATCCCAAATAACCGATAAAGATTGAAATTTACCGGATCTGTGACAATAATTTTTTCCCGATAAAAATAAGTAAGGCTAACCATCAGGGATTTTCGCAAAAAAATCGAAAACATTTTTTTGTCGAAATTCCGGTTCAAAATGATTTTAGAGAATGGGAATAGCGTATTCATCTAGAAACTAGCGGTAATTTACAACTAGAATGAGCGGTTATTGGAAGTTACGCGTTTTGAAATCAGGATACAATTTGTGATCGAACCATGATTGCAGCCAAACGAGGCAACATATTACGTCAACTTAAACGCAGTTCTACTCAAAATATCCCAAATAACCGATAAAGATTGAAATTTACCGGATCTGTGACAATAATTTTTTCCCGATAAAAATAAGTAAGGCTAACCATCAGGGATTTTCGCAAAAAAATCGAAAGATTTTTTTGTCGAAATTCCGGTTCAAAATGATTTTAGAGAATGGGAATAGCGTATTCATCTAGAAACTAGCGGTAATTTACAACTAGAATGAGCGGTTATTGGAAGTTACGCGTTTTGAAATCAGGATACAATTTGTGATCGAACCATGATTGCAGCCAAACGAGGCAACCAATTACGTCAACTTAAACGCAGTTCTACTCAAAATATCCCAAATAACCGATAAAGATTGAAATTTACCGGATCTGTGACAATAGTTTTTTCCCGATAAAAATAAGTAAGGCTAACCATCAGGGATTTTCGCAAAAAAATCGAAAACATTTTTTTGTCGAAATTCCGGTTCAAAATGATTTTAGAGAATGGGAATAGCGTATTCATCTAGAAACTAACGGTAATTTATAACTAGAATGAGCGGTTATTGGAAGTTACGCGTTTTGAAATCAGGATACAATTTGTGATCGAACCATGATTGCAGCCAAACGAGGCAACATATTACGTCAACTTAAACGCAGTTCTACTCAAAATATCCCAAATAACCGATAAAGATTGAAATTTACCGGATCTGTGACAATAATTTTTTCCCGATAAAAATAAGTAAGGCTAACCATCAGGGATTTTCGCAAAAAAATCGAAAACATTTTTTTGTCGAAATTCCGGTTCAAAATGATTTTAGGGAATGGGAATAGCGTATTCAACTAGAAACTAACGGTAATTTACAACTAGAATGAGCGGTTATTGGAAGTTACGCGTTTTGAAATCAGGATACAATTTGTGATCGAACCATGATTGCAGCCAAACGAGGCAACATATTACGTCAACTTAAACGCAGTTCTACTCAAAATATCCCAAATAACCGATAAAGATTGAAATTTACCGGATCTGTGACAATAATTTTTTCCCGATAAAAATAAGTAAGGCTAACCATCAGGGATTTTCGCAAAAAAATCGAAAACATTTTTAAGTCGAAATTCCGGTTCAAAATGATTTTAGGGAATGGGAATAGCGTATTCAACTAGAAACTAACGGTAATTTACAACTAGAATGAGCGGTTATTGGAAGTTACGCGTTTTGAAATCAGGATACAATTTGTGATCGAACCTTGATTGCAGCCAAACGAGGCAACATATTACGTCAACTTAAACGCAGTTCTACTCAAAATATCCCAAATAACCGATAAAGATTGAAATTTACCGGATCTGTGACAATAATTTTTTCCCGATAAAAATAAGTAAGGCTAACCATCAGGGATTTTCGCAAAAAAATCGAAAACATTTTTTTGTCGAAATTCCGGTTCAAAATGATTTTAGGGAATGGGAATAGCGTATTCAACTAGAAACTAACGGTAATTTACAACTAGAATGAGCGGTTATTGGAAGTTACGCGTTTTGAAATCAGGATACAATTTGTGATCGAACCATGATTGCAGCCAAACGAGGCAACATATTACGTCAACTTAAACGCAGTTCTACTCAAAATATCCCAAATAACCGATAAAGATTGAAATTTACCGGATCTGTGACAATAATTTTTTCCCGATAAAAATAAGTAAGGCTAACCATCAGGGATTTTCGCAAAAAAATCGAAAACATTTTTTTGTCGAAATTCCGGTTCAAAATGATTTTAGGGAATGGGAATAGCGTATTCATCTAGAAACTAGCGGTGATTTACAACTAGAATGAGCGGTTATTGGAAGTTACGCGTTTTGAAATCAGGATACAATTTGTGATCGAACCATGATTGCAGCCAAACGAGGCAACATATTACGTCAACTTAAACGCAGTTCTACTCAAAATATCCCAAATAACCGATAAAGATTGAAATTTACCGGATCTGTGACAATAATTTTTTCCCGATAAAAATAAGTAAGGCTAACCATCAGGGATTTTCGCAAAAAAATCGAAAACATTTTTTTGTCGAAATTCCGGTTCAAAATGATTTTAGGGAATGGGAATAGCGTATTCAACTAGAAACTAACGGTAATTTACAACTAGAATGAGCGGTTATTGGAAGTTACGCGTTTTGAAATCAGGATACAATTTGTGATCGAACCATGATTGCAGCCAAACGAGGCAACATATTACGTCAACTTAAACGCAGTTCTACTCAAAATATCCCAAATAACCGATAAAGATTGAAATTTACCGGATCTGTGACAATAATTTTTTCCCGATAAAAATAAGTAAGGCTAACCATCAGGGATTTTCGCAAAAAAATCGAAAACATTTTTTTGTCGAAATTCCGGTTCAAAATGATTTTAGGGAATGGGAATAGCGTATTCATCTAGAAACTAGCGGTGATTTACAACTAGAATGAGCGGTTATTGGAAGTTACGCGTTTTGAAATCAGGATACAATTTGTGATCGAACCATGATTGCAGCCAAACGAGGCAACATATTACGTCAACTTAAACGCAGTTCTACTCAAAATATCCCAAATAACCGATAAAGATTGAAATTTACCGGATCTGTGACAATAATTTTTTCCCGATAAAAATAAGTAAGGCTAACCATCAGGGATTTTCGCAAAAAAATCGAAAACATTTTTTTGTCGAAATTCCGGTTCAAAATGATTTTAGGGAATGGGAATAGCGTATTCAACTAGAAACTAACGGTAATTTACAACTAGAATGAGCGGTTATTGGAAGTTACGCGTTTTGAAATCAGGATACAATTTGTGATCGAACCATGATTGCAGCCAAACGAGGCAACATATTACGTCAACTTAAACGCAGTTCTACTCAAAATATCCCAAATAACCGATAAAGATTGAAATTTACCGGATCTGTGACAATAATTTTTTCCCGATAAAAATAAGTAAGGCTAACCATCAGGGATTTTCGCAAAAAAATCGAAAACATTTTTTTGTCGAAATTCCGGTTCAAAATGATTTTAGGGAATGGGAATAGCGTATTCAACTAGAAACTAACGGTAATTTACAACTAGAATGAGCGGTTATTGGAAGTTACGCGTTTTGAAATCAGGATACAATTTGTGATCGAACCATGATTGCAGCCAAACGAGGCAACATATTACGTCAACTTAAACGCAGTTCTACTCAAAATATCCCAAATAACCGATAAAGATTGAAATTTACCGGATCTGTGACAATAATTTTTTCCCGATAAAAATAAGTAAGGCTAACCATCAGGGATTTTCGCAAAAAAATCGAAAACATTTTTTTGTCGAAATTCCGGTTCAAAATGATTTTAGGGAATGGGAATAGCGTATTCAACTAGAAACTAACGGTAATTTACAACTAGAATGAGCGGTTATTGGAAGTTACGCGTTTTGAAATCAGGATACAATTTGTGATCGAACCATGATTGCAGCCAAACGAGGCAACATATTACGTCAACTTAAACGCAGTTCTACTCAAAATATCCCAAATAACCGATAAAGATTGAAATTTACCGGATCTGTGACAATAATTTTTTCCCGATAAAAATAAGTAAGGCTAACCATCAGGGATTTTCGCAAAAAAATCGAAAACATTTTTTTGTCGAAATTCCGGTTCAAAATGATTTTAGGGAATGGGAATAGCGTATTCAACTAGAAACTAACGGTAATTTACAACTAGAATGAGCGGTTATTGGAAGTTACGCGTTTTGAAATCAGGATACAATTTGTGATCGAACCATGATTGCAGCCAAACGAGGCAACATATTACGTCAACTTAAACGCAGTTCTACTCAAAATATCCCAAATAACCGATAAAGATTGAAATTTACCGGATCTGTGACAATAATTTTTTCCCGATAAAAATAAGTAAGGCTAACCATCAGGGATTTTCGCAAAAAAATCGAAAACATTTTTTTGTCGAAATTCCGGTTCAAAATGATTTTAGGGAATGGGAATAGCGTATTCATCTAGAAACTAGCGGTGATTTACAACTAGAATGAGCGGTTATTGGAAGTTACGCGTTTTGAAATCAGGATACAACTTGTGATCGAACCATGATTGCAGCCAAACGAGGCAACATATTACGTCAACTTAAACGCAGTTCTACTCAAAATATCCCAAATAACCGATAAAGATTGAAATTTACCGGATCTGTGACAATAATTTTTTCCCGATAAAAATAAGTAAGGCTAACTAACCATCAGGGATTTTCGCAAAAAAATCGAAAACATTTTTTTGTCGAAATTCCGGTTCAAAATGATTTTAGGGAATGGGAATAGCGTATTCAACTAGAAACTAACGGTAATTTACAACTAGAATGAGCGGTTATTGGAAGTTACGCGTTTTGAAATCAGGATACAATTTGTGATCGAACCATGATTGCAGCCAAACGAGGCAACATATTACGTCAACTTAAACGCAGTTCTACTCAAAATATCCCAAATAACCGATAAAGATTGAAATTTACCGGATCTGTGACAATAATTTTTTCCCGATAAAAATAAGTAAGGCTAACCATCAGGGATTTTCGCAAAAAAATCGAAAACATTTTTTTGTCGAAATTCCGGTTCAAAATGATTTTAGGGAATGGGAATAGCGTATTCAACTAGAAACTAACGGTAATTTACAACTAGAATGAGCGGTTATTGGAAGTTACGCGTTTTGAAATCAGGATACAATTTGTGATCGAACCATGATTGCAGCCAAACGAGGCAACATATTACGTCAACTTAAACGCAGTTCTACTCAAAATATCCCAAATAACCGATAAAGATTGAAATTTACCGGATCTGTGACAATAATTTTTTCCCGATAAAAATAAGTAAGGCTAACCATCAGGGATTTTCGCAAAAAAATCGAAAACATTTTTTTGTCGAAATTCCGGTTCAAAATGATTTTAGGGAATGGGAATAGCGTATTCAACTAGAAACTAACGGTAATTTACAACTAGAATGAGCGGTTATTGGAAGTTACGCGTTTTGAAATCAGGATACAATTTGTGATCGAACCATGATTGCAGCCAAACGAGGCAACATATTACGTCAACTTAAACGCAGTTCTACTCAAAATATCCCAAATAACCGATAAAGATTGAAATTTACCGGATCTGTGACAATAATTTTTTCCCGATAAAAATAAGTAAGGCTAACCATCAGGGATTTTCGCAAAAAAATCGAAAACATTTTTTTGTCGAAATTCCGGTTCAAAATGATTTTAGGGAATGGGAATAGCGTATTCAACTAGAAACTAATGGTAATTTACAACTAGAATGAGCGGTTATTGGAAGTTACGCGTTTTGAAATCAGGATACAATTTGTGATCGAACCATGATTGCAGCCAAACGAGGCAACATATTACGTCAACTTAAACGCAGTTCTACTCAAAATATCCCAAATAACCGATAAAGATTGAAATTTACCGGATCTGTGACAATAATTTTTTCCCGATAAAAATAAGTAAGGCTAACCATCAGGGATTTTCGCAAAAAAATCGAAAACATTTTTTTGTCGAAATTCCGGTTCAAAATGATTTTAGGGAATGGGAATAGCGTATTCAACTAGAAACTAACGGTAATTTACAACTAGAATGAGCGGTTATTGGAAGTTACGCGTTTTGAAATCAGGATACAATTTGTGATCGAACCATGATTGCAGCCAAACGAGGCAACATATTACGTCAACTTAAACGCAGTTCTACTCAAAATATCCCAAATAACCGATAAAGATTGAAATTTACCGGATCTGTGACAATAATTTTTTCCCGATAAAAATAAGTAAGGCTAACCATCAGGGATTTTCGCAAAAAAATCGAAAACATTTTTTTGTCGAAATTCCGGTTCAAAATGATTTTAGGGAATGGGAATAGCGTATTCAACTAGAAACTAACGGTAATTTACAACTAGAATGAGCGGTTATTGGAAGTTACGCGTTTTGAAATCAGGATACAATTTGTGATCGAACCATGATTGCAGCCAAACGAGGCAACATATTACGTCAACTTAAACGCAGTTCTACTCAAAATATCCCAAATAACCGATAAAGATTGAAATTTACCGGATCTGTGACAATAATTTTTTCCCGATAAAAATAAGTAAGGCTAACCATCAGGGATTTTCGCAAAAAAATCGAAAACATTTTTTTGTCGAAATTCCGGTTCAAAATGATTTTAGGGAATGGGAATAGCGTATTCAACTAGAAACTAACGGTAATTTACAACTAGAATGAGCGGTTATTGGAAGTTACGCGTTTTGAAATCAGGATACAATTTGTGATCGAACCATGATTGCAGCCAAACGAGGCAACATATTACGTCAACTTAAACGCAGTTCTACTCAAAATATCCCAAATAACCGATAAAGATTGAAATTTACCGGATCTGTGACAATAATTTTTTCCCGATAAAAATAAGTAAGGCTAACCATCAGGGATTTTCGCAAAAAAATCGAAAACATTTTTTTGTCGAAATTCCGGTTCAAAATGATTTTAGGGAATGGGAATAGCGTATTCAACTAGAAACTAACGGTAATTTACAACTAGAATGAGCGGTTATTGGAAGTTACGCGTTTTGAAATCAGGATACAATTTGTGATCGAACCATGATTGCAGCCAAACGAGGCAACATATTACGTCAACTTAAACGCAGTTCTACTCAAAATATCCCAAATAACCGATAAAGATTGAAATTTACCGGATCTGTGACAATAATTTTTTCCCGATAAAAATAAGTAAGGCTAACCATCAGGGATTTTCGCAAAAAAATCGAAAACATTTTTTTGTCGAAATTCCGGTTCAAAATGATTTTAGGGAATGGGAATAGCGTATTCAACTAGAAACTAACGGTAATTTACAACTAGAATGAGCGGTTATTGGAAGTTACGCGTTTTGAAATCAGGATACAATTTGTGATCGAACCATGATTGCAGCCAAACGAGGCAACATATTACGTCAACTTAAACGCAGTTCTACTCAAAATATCCCAAATAACCGATAAAGATTGAAATTTACCGGATCTGTGACAATAATTTTTTCCCGATAAAAATAAGTAAGGCTAACCATCAGGGATTTTCGCAAAAAAATCGAAAACATTTTTTTGTCGAAATTCCGGTTCAAAATGATTTTAGGGAATGGGAATAGCGTATTCAACTAGAAACTAACGGTAATTTACAACTAGAATGAGCGGTTATTGGAAGTTACGCGTTTTGAAATCAGGATACAATTTGTGATCGAACCATGATTGCAGCCAAACGAGGCAACATATTACGTCAACTTAAACGCAGTTCTACTCAAAATATCCCAAATAACCGATAAAGATTGAAATTTACCGGATCTGTGACAATAATTTTTTCCCGATAAAAATAAGTAAGGCTAACCATCAGGGATTTTCGCAAAAAAATCGAAAACATTTTTTTGTCGAAATTCCGGTTCAAAATGATTTTAGGGAATGGGAATAGCGTATTCAACTAGAAACTAACGGTAATTTACAACTAGAATGAGCGGTTATTGGAAGTTACGCGTTTTGAAATCAGGATACAATTTGTGATCGAACCATGATTGCAGCCAAACGAGGCAACATATTACGTCAACTTAAACGCAGTTCTACTCAAAATATCCCAAATAACCGATAAAGATTGAAATTTACCGGATCTGTGACAATAATTTTTTCCCGATAAAAATAAGTAAGGCTAACCATCAGGGATTTTCGCAAAAAAATCGAAAACATTTTTTTGTCGAAATTCCGGTTCAAAATGATTTTAGGGAATGGGAATAGCGTATTCAACTAGAAACTAACGGTAATTTACAACTAGAATGAGCGGTTATTGGAAGTTACGCGTTTTGAAATCAGGATACAATTTGTGATCGAACCATGATTGCAGCCAAACGAGGCAACATATTACGTCAACTTAAACGCAGTTCTACTCAAAATATCCCAAATAACCGATAAAGATTGAAATTTACCGGATCTGTGACAATAATTTTTTCCCGATAAAAATAAGTAAGGCTAACCATCAGGGATTTTCGCAAAAAAATCGAAAACATTTTTTTGTCGAAATTCCGGTTCAAAATGATTTTAGGGAATGGGAATAGCGTATTCATCTAGAAACTAGCGGTGATTTACAACTAGAATGAGCGGTTATTGGAAGTTACGCGTTTTGAAATCAGGATACAATTTGTGATCGAACCATGATTGCAGCCAAACGAGGCAACATATTACGTCAACTTAAACGCAGTTCTACTCAAAATATCCCAAATAACCGATAAAGATTGAAATTTACCGGATCTGTGACAATAATTTTTTCCCGATAAAAATAAGTAAGGCTAACCATCAGGGATTTTCGCAAAAAAATCGAAAACATTTTTTTGTCGAAATTCCGGTTCAAAATGATTTTAGGGAATGGGAATAGCGTATTCATCTAGAAACTAGCGGTGATTTACAACTAGAATGAGCGGTTATTGGAAGTTACGCGTTTTGAAATCAGGATACAACTTGTGATCGAACCATGATTGCAGCCAAACGAGGCAACATATTACGTCAACTTAAACGCAGTTCTACTCAAAATATCCCAAATAACCGATAAAGATTGAAATTTACCGGATCTGTGACAATAATTTTTTCCCGATAAAAATAAGTAAGGCTAACTAACCATCAGGGATTTTCGCAAAAAAATCGAAAACATTTTTTTGTCGAAATTCCGGTTCAAAATGATTTTAGGGAATGGGAATAGCGTATTCAACTAGAAACTAACGGTAATTTACAACTAGAATGAGCGGTTATTGGAAGTTACGCGTTTTGAAATCAGGATACAATTTGTGATCGAACCATGATTGCAGCCAAACGAGGCAACATATTACGTCAACTTAAACGCAGTTCTACTCAAAATATCCCAAATAACCGATAAAGATTGAAATTTACCGGATCTGTGACAATAATTTTTTCCCGATAAAAATAAGTAAGGCTAACCATCAGGGATTTTCGCAAAAAAATCGAAAACATTTTTTTGTCGAAATTCCGGTTCAAAATGATTTTAGGGAATGGGAATAGCGTATTCAACTAGAAACTAACGGTAATTTACAACTAGAATGAGCGGTTATTGGAAGTTACGCGTTTTGAAATCAGGATACAATTTGTGATCGAACCATGATTGCAGCCAAACGAGGCAACATATTACGTCAACTTAAACGCAGTTCTACTCAAAATATCCCAAATAACCGATAAAGATTGAAATTTACCGGATCTGTGACAATAATTTTTTCCCGATAAAAATAAGTAAGGCTAACCATCAGGGATTTTCGCAAAAAAATCGAAAACATTTTTTTGTCGAAATTCCGGTTCAAAATGATTTTAGGGAATGGGAATAGCGTATTCAACTAGAAACTAACGGTAATTTACAACTAGAATGAGCGGTTATTGGAAGTTACGCGTTTTGAAATCAGGATACAATTTGTGATCGAACCATGATTGCAGCCAAACGAGGCAACATATTACGTCAACTTAAACGCAGTTCTACTCAAAATATCCCAAATAACCGATAAAGATTGAAATTTACCGGATCTGTGACAATAATTTTTTCCCGATAAAAATAAGTAAGGCTAACCATCAGGGATTTTCGCAAAAAAATCGAAAACATTTTTTTGTCGAAATTCCGGTTCAAAATGATTTTAGGGAATGGGAATAGCGTATTCAACTAGAAACTAACGGTAATTTACAACTAGAATGAGCGGTTATTGGAAGTTACGCGTTTTGAAATCAGGATACAATTTGTGATCGAACCATGATTGCAGCCAAACGAGGCAACATATTACGTCAACTTAAACGCAGTTCTACTCAAAATATCCCAAATAACCGATAAAGATTGAAATTTACCGGATCTGTGACAATAATTTTTTCCCGATAAAAATAAGTAAGGCTAACAACCATCAGGGATTTTCGCAAAAAAATCGAAAACATTTTTTTTGTCGAAATTCCGGTTCAAAATGATTTTAGGGAATGGGAATAGCGTATTCAACTAGAAACTAACGGTAATTTACAACTAGAATGAGCGGTTATTGGAAGTTACGCGTTTTGAAATCAGGATACAATTTGTGATCGAACCATGATTGCAGCCAAACGAGGCAACATATTACGTCAACTTAAACGCAGTTCTACTCAAAATATCCCAAATAACCGATAAAGATTGAAATTTACCGGATCTGTGACAATAATTTTTTCCCGATAAAAATAAGTAAGGCTAACCATCAGGGATTTTCGCAAAAAAATCGAAAACATTTTTTTGTCGAAATTCCGGTTCAAAATGATTTTAGGGAATGGGAATAGCGTATTCAACTAGAAACTAACGGTAATTTACAACTAGAATGAGCGGTTATTGGAAGCTACGCGTTTTGAAATCAGGATACAATTTGTGATCGAACCATGATTGCAGCCAAACGAGGCAACATATTACGTCAACTTAAACGCAGTTCTACTCAAAATATCCCAAATAACCGATAAAGATTGAAATTTACCGGATCTGTGACAATAATTTTTTCCCGATAAAAATAAGTAAGGCTAACCATCAGGGATTTTCGCAAAAAAATCGAAAACATTTTTTTGTCGAAATTCCGGTTCAAAATGATTTTAGGGAATGGGAATAGCGTATTCAACTAGAAACTAACGGTAATTTACAACTAGAATGAGCGGTTATTGGAAGTTACGCGTTTTGAAATCAGGATACAATTTGTGATCGAACCATGATTGCAGCCAAACGAGGCAACATATTACGTCAACTTAAACGCAGTTCTACTCAAAATATCCCAAATAACCGATAAAGATTGAAATTTACCGGATCTGTGACAATAATTTTTTCCCGATAAAAATAAGTAAGGCTAACCATCAGGGATTTTCGCAAAAAAATCGAAAACATTTTTTTGTCGAAATTCCGGTTCAAAATGATTTTAGGGAATGGGAATAGCGTATTCAACTAGAAACTAACGGTAATTTACAACTAGAATGAGCGGTTATTGGAAGTTACGCGTTTTGAAATCAGGATACAATTTGTGATCGAACCATGATTGCAGCCAAACGAGGCAACATATTACGTCAACTTAAACGCAGTTCAACTCAAAATATCCCAAATAACCGATAAAGATTGAAATTTACCGGATCTGTGACAATAATTTTTTCCCGATAAAAATAAGTAAGGCTAACCATCAGGGATTTTCGCAAAAAAATCGAAAACATTTTTTTGTCGAAATTCCGGTTCAAAATGATTTTAGGGAATGGAAATAGCGTATTCATCTAGAAACTAGCGGTGATTTACAACTAGAATGAGCGGTTATTGGAAGTTACGCGTTTTGAAATCAGGATACAATTTGTGATCGAACCATGATTGCAGCCAAACGAGGCAACATATTACGTCAACTTAAACGCAGTTCTACTCAAAATATCCCAAATAACCGATAAAGATTGAAATTTACCGGATCTGTGACAATAATTTTTTCCCGATAAAAATAAGTAAGGCTCATCAGGGATTTTCGCAAAAAAATCGAAAACATTTTTTTGTCGAAATTCCGGTTCAAAATGATTTTAGGGAATGGGAATAGCGTATTCAACTAGAAACTAACGGTAATTTACAACTAGAATGAGCGGTTATTGGAAGTTACGCGTTTTGAAATCAGGATACAATTTGTGATCGAACCATGATTGCAGCCAAACGAGGCAACATATTACGTCAACTTAAACGCAGTTCTACTCAAAATATCCCAAATAACCGATAAAGATTGAAATTTACCGGATCTGTGACAATAATTTTTTCCCGATAAAAATAAGTAAGGCTAACCATCAGGGATTTTCGCAAAAAAATCGAAAACATTTTTTTGTCGAAATTCCGGTTCAAAATGATTTTAGGGAATGGGAATAGCGTATTCAACTAGAAACTAACGGTAATTTACAACTAGAATGAGCGGTTATTGGAAGTTACGCGTTTTGAAATCAGGATACAATTTGTGATCGAACCATGATTGCAGCCAAACGAGGCAACATATTACGTCAACTTAAACGCAGTTCTACTCAAAATATCCCAAATAACCGATAAAGATTGAAATTTACCGGATCTGTGACAATAATTTTTTCCCGATAAAAATAAGTAAGGCTAACAACCATCAGGGATTTTCGCAAAAAAATCGAAAACATTTTTTTGTCGAAATTCCGGTTCAAAATGATTTTAGGGAATGGGAATAGCGTATTCAACTAGAAACTAACGGTAATTTACAACTAGAATGAGCGGTTATTGGAAGTTACGCGTTTTGAAATCAGGATACAATTTGTGATCGAACCATGATTGCAGCCAAACGAGGCAACATATTACGTCAACTTAAACGCAGTTCTACTCAAAATATCCCAAATAACCGATAAAGATTGAAATTTACCGGATCTGTGACAATAATTTTTTCCCGATAAAAATAAGTAAGGCTAACCATCAGGGATTTTCGCAAAAAAATCGAAAACATTTTTTTGTCGAAATTCCGGTTCAAAATGATTTTAGGGAATGGGAATAGCGTATTCAACTAGAAACTAACGGTAATTTACAACTAGAATGAGCGGTTATTGGAAGCTACGCGTTTTGAAATCAGGATACAATTTGTGATCGAACCATGATTGCAGCCAAACGAGGCAACATATTACGTCAACTTAAACGCAGTTCTACTCAAAATATCCCAAATAACCGATAAAGATTGAAATTTACCGGATCTGTGACAATAATTTTTTCCCGATAAAAATAAGTAAGGCTAACCATCAGGGATTTTCGCAAAAAAATCGAAAACATTTTTTTGTCGAAATTCCGGTTCAAAATGATTTTAGGGAATGGGAATAGCGTATTCAACTAGAAACTAACGGTAATTTACAACTAGAATGAGCGGTTATTGGAAGTTACGCGTTTTGAAATCAGGATACAATTTGTGATCGAACCATGATTGCAGCCAAACGAGGCAACATATTACGTCAACTTAAACGCAGTTCTACTCAAAATATCCCAAATAACCGATAAAGATTGAAATTTACCGGATCTGTGACAATAATTTTTTCCCGATAAAAATAAGTAAGGCTAACCATCAGGGATTTTCGCAAAAAAATCGAAAACATTTTTTTGTCGAAATTCCGGTTCAAAATGATTTTAGGGAATGGAAATAGCGTATTCATCTAGAAACTAGCGGTGATTTACAACTAGAATGAGCGGTTATTGGAAGTTACGCGTTTTGAAATCAGGATACAATTTGTGATCGAACCATGATTGCAGCCAAACGAGGCAACATATTACGTCAACTTAAACGCAGTTCTACTCAAAATATCCCAAATAACCGATAAAGATTGAAATTTACCGGATCTGTGACAATAATTTTTTCCCGATAAAAATAAGTAAGGCTCATCAGGGATTTTCGCAAAAAAATCGAAAACATTTTTTTGTCGAAATTCCGGTTCAAAATGATTTTAGGGAATGGGAATAGCGTATTCAACTAGAAACTAACGGTAATTTACAACTAGAATGAGCGGTTATTGGAAGTTACGCGTTTTGAAATCAGGATACAATTTGTGATCGAACCATGATTGCAGCCAAACGAGGCAACATATTACGTCAACTTAAACGCAGTTCTACTCAAAATATCCCAAATAACCGATAAAGATTGAAATTTACCGGATCTGTGACAATAATTTTTTCCCGATAAAAATAAGTAAGGCTAACCATCAGGGATTTTCGCAAAAAAATCGAAAACATTTTTTTGTCGAAATTCCGGTTCAAAATGATTTTAGGGAATGGGAATAGCGTATTCAACTAGAAACTAACGGTAATTTACAACTAGAATGAGCGGTTATTGGAAGTTACGCGTTTTGAAATCAGGATACAATTTGTGATCGAACCATGATTGCAGCCAAACGAGGCAACATATTACGTCAACTTAAACGCAGTTCTACTCAAAATATCCCAAATAACCGATAAAGATTGAAATTTACCGGATCTGTGACAATAATTTTTTCCCGATAAAAATAAGTAAGGCTAACCATCAGGGATTTTCGCAAAAAAATCGAAAACATTTTTTTGTCGAAATTCCGGTTCAAAATGATTTTAGGGAATGGGAATAGCGTATTCAACTAGAAACTAACGGTAATTTACAACTAGAATGAG